>SJJU01002819.1:0-37275 GCA_012932125.1 Conopomorpha cramerella
TTGTTTTAGTCAATTTGCCAGGGTATGCAGAGCTTATTTGCTTCTATGGACGTACCGCCCCTGGTTATACACCATTGTAAAGGTAAGTTATTTGCTTATAAATTCAAATATGGAACTCGAAAAATGTTAGGATTCCTTTTTTTCTGGGCAATTTTGGAGGTAAATTTTCGCAACAATGGAGCTCGCTGGATTTTCGTGTTATGATTTATTATGATTTTAAAAAAGGTTTAAGACCTCAAGAGTGTTTTGAACTTTTAGTTTCAACTTTTGGCAAGTCTGCTTGTTCACGTGCAACTGTTTTAATTGGTTTGCTGAATTTAAAAGGGGACGAGAGACCTTTGAAGATGAAGCGAAGTGCGGACAGTCGCCAACCGAAAACGTACAGGCTGTGGAAAAAAATATCCGTGCGAACCGACGAATTACATATGCAGAGCTTGAGCGTGAACTGGGTATTGGATCAGCAGCATTGCAAACTATAATTCATAGTCATGTGTCATGTTCAAGATAGGTGCCGCACAAACTCACCGATTTGCAAAAAGACCGCCGCGTGGATTGGTGCAAACTTATCATAGACATAGACAAGGAAATTAATTTATTTTTGCTAAAAAACATACAAACAACAATTCAGTACAGTAGATTACACATACAGTGCATGTTAAATGCAGCATTCTTATCTACCGTTCCTGTGTCTGTCAGCAAAAAAGAGACGCCGACTCAGCATATTGCCACGGTTGCCCGTGACGCTGGTAGTCTGCCGGCACTCATGAGTGAGGACTTCAATAAATATATAAATAATCTAAATATAGCAATACAATTTACATATTATAATAATAAATACAAATAGTGTGTCGAGAAAGGTTTATTGTGATTGAGCAGAGGCGCAATCTAAAAGTAAGCTTCCGCGTCACACAGAAGAGTGAAAGTCAGAGCACGTGTCAGAAGAAACCGAGAAAGTTTAGGTAGGAATACCAAGCTGTTGATCCAAGAGATATATGCGCAATTTATACTTAAAGGAACCTAGGGTTTTGCAGTCCCTTATTGGTGGAGGCAAATTGTTCCAACATTTTGAAGCCTGGTACCTGAAACTACCTGGAAATGCCGCTGTACGATGGTGCTGCGTGGAAATCGGTTGAGCTTTCGACCTCACAGAATACTTGGCAGTGGAATAACACCACGTTATTTTATTATGTAGATAAACAGGTTGACCACACTTAATAACACCAAACAGCAGAGAAGAACAATACAATTTCTAGGTACAATTAGACTTACAGGGATTCAAAACTAAATTATTGTTGCTGCACCAGTTAGACACCCTGGACAAATCATCGTTAATGAGCCCAATAACCACTTCGGCATTATCTGAAGACATAGGAGCATATATCTGTAGGTCATCTGCATACAAATGATAAGACGTATTTAAAAGGCAGTTAACTATATCCGCACTATACATAATGAAAAGAAGTGGACCTAAAATAGACCCCTGATGTACTCCACGGGACACTGAACGAAACTGAGAGCGTTTTAGCCGGATTTAGTCAACAGAATTTGCTGCTTACGTCTAACCAAGTAGCTATGAAATCAACCAACAGATTTATCATCAAAGCCATAAAATCTCAATTTTGACAACAGTAAAGGAATATTTATGCAATCAAATGCACGAGAAAAATCTAGTAAAGTAAGTACTGAACCATTCCCTTTTCGCTATACGCCAGAATATTATCTATGACATCCATCATGGCAGTAGTTGTAATGTGTTTCTTACGAAACCCGGACTGACGACAAGGCAGAATAGATTTCAACTCGCAATAATTCAAGACCTGTAAGTACACCACCTTCTCTAGAATTTTGGATATGTATGGGAGAATACCGGACGAAGGTCTTTTACATGCATGGGGTTATTAATTTTTGGGGTAGGAATCACAAGAGCGGACTTCCAAGCGGTAGGAAACGTTGATGTCAATATGGATTGGTTTATAATGTGGGTAATAATTGGTAATGTATGTGAAAGTGTCAACATCGAAATCAAGTCCGATCCCTGAGCATTTGAATTAATTGAGAGGATTATGATTATATATATTAGCTATAGTTTTTTCGATAAAGAAAAAATGTTATCGGGATTAAATCTATTCGATTCAAAGTAAGCGAAACAAGATATTGGTAAATTATTATCACCTGGTACATTAAAAAATGAACTATTTATAGCATCTGAACTATTTATAGCATCTGGGTCTTCGAAGTGCTCAGGAACCTCTGAGGATGACCCAAACTGAGGCAATACTTGTCGTTTTAAATTCGTCCAAAGAGTTTTGGTCATCGGTATTTTCTAAGTGGCTTAGACGGATGGAAAATTGTATACGTGTTCACGGTGACTACTTCGAAAAAACAGATAGCTGTAATAAAGAATAAAGTCGGTAACTTTTGAGTATCTAATTTCTTTTGGCATGACCCTCGTACAAACGGGATTATAAAGCACTGGATGTGTAACTGGAGCAGTACGACGCAATGAATGTAATTGGCACGAGATATGTTTCGTGCGTGACTGCGTGTCCCAGAGATCATTTTATTCTCATTCACAGTCACTAATGTCTCGCAGCTTCCTGAAATTCACAACAAACGGGTAATATTCAGCGGGAAATAGACCGTTCTCGTTTCGCGGAGGCATCTCTACCGTCAACTCACGAAATTGTTGTAATTCTTTACTAAGTACAGTGGCGGACATGGTAAGCCGTACTCGCCACGTAGTACGGTGAACTATGCTGTGGCGTAGATACGAAAGCGCGTGGAAGATTTTGAGCATTTTAAAATGCTTATGTCACCGTGTCTGTGTTAGCAATGAAAGTTTGGTGTTCAAAACAATTTGTATATTGCGTGTAGCTACGCGTCAGTTTGGAACATCATTTACACGACATGACATGTAGGGGAACATGGCACGATAACAAACGAGCCATTCTTCTAGATTTATGACGGTTTCTGATACAAAAGACATCCATCTTTATTGTTAGCTCCCATTTCGTCGATATTTCTAGATAAACTATTCAATTGATTGATTGTTAGTCATCCGCAAATAAAGGAAGGCTTTTTGTCGAGAGAGTGCTTTGCATATAGATGGTAACTTTGTTATCCTAGAGGTTTCTGAACTAAAAGCTTTGGCCGCTGGGGCAGGGGTTCTTCAACAGCATAGTACTTTGACCTTTTCAGGAGGGGATTGGTATGTTCATTTGCTTGCGTACATTTGCTTAATTTCCACAATGAATATCGTATTATTTTACTTCGTAGGTCGTAGCTGATGTTTTTTATCGAATCAGATTCTAAATAGTTTTTAGGATCCAAAACTTTTTCGAAACGTATAGTTAATTTCGAAGTTATTTTTAGAGTAACAAATAAAATAAAGGTACTAATTTTAACGTTCTCTTTGATGACGTAATTCTTTCGGTTTCAGAATTTTCTTTTCTAATCAGTTAGGTTAAGTTAGTTAAGTTCTAATCATCAAATCAGTTCAAAATGTTTGGGTCCAGGGATTAGTTATCGTTACCGTGCGCCGTCATGGGTCACGTCACTCTGGTACATTTATATGACATACACTCGGGTCACTATGGTCAATTTATATGACATATACGGCCGTAATCCACAGAAGATGGTGATGACCTTCGGTCACATTTAGCATAATAAAGAGTAAGGAATGTCAACATGGGCCTTCAGTTACAAGTTACTCATAGCCTGATTAAACCAAAATCTCCTAAGATACCATAGTCGGCTCCTACGACATGATAGGAACTTTCTTCCTATCCAGCTGATGTATTCTATTACATCCCCAGATCAGCATGGGATATAGGTATATATGATGTATACGAGGTGCCGATAAATACGTCTTGTTTTATTTTTAAATGATAAATCAAAGCAAAGATACCTTTTCGTATTTGTGGTTTCTTTATCCAGGTTAGATTTCAGAACAGTTAGCCAAATATAGAATCTCAGTTTCAGCTCCCTTTTCACGAGCTGTTAACTTTTCTTGAGCAAGGACTGAATGAATGAATTATTATTAAATGCTGTATTTATTTGAAATTGGCACAGTAAGCAGTCTCTGGTTCATGACGACTTTTTTCAGGTAACTTAAGGTTGTTATTAATAACAGCTATTTCATAATTATTTTTTTAGCGCTATTATCACTTGTCCTACATTATTCATACTTACTTATAAGGTCTCTGCAACACAATATTTTGGGAGTATCAATAATATATACAGTAATATGTACCTACAGTAGTATCATGGTAGGTAATTTAACGCAACGAAGTAAAATTGACATGAAACGGGAGTAATGTTAATGTATTATAATTAACTCACAAATCACATCAGTATATCCTTCAATGCGGAAATTGGACAGACGAATCCGTTCATCGAATGAGGAAATTGTATTTTATATAAAATGTTATTTCACGTAAAATGTCATCCCAGAGATATAAAGCATTCTGAATTAAGTATTAATTAGAAAAAAAATAGTTTATTTAATGTTATATGACCATAATATCATACAATGGAAAACATTGTGGAAGAATTCATAGCAAAAAATACACGCGGGTAACAATAGTACAATATCTTGTGTGCCAATATTTATAGCTTATGCGATGCTAGATACATTTTGCGTTGGAAAAAGACATACATCACATACACATAATATTATATGTTTAACAACAATAGACCGGTATTTATTATACCGGAAAAGGGTATTCCTAGGTCACATTATTAATTATTAGAACCAAATTTGGAACCAATGCTGTTACTCTCTAATAATTAACCAAATAAAACGCAAATGTTATAGCGAAGGAATAATAATGTCCAAACAATAGTCTGTCTTTTAAAAGGAGTGAGCATTGGAGGTGGTTGGAGTGTATTAATCGGGATACTAATTAGACGACAATACCACAGCGCCAACTATAATTTTGGCACTTAACTTTCCATTTATGAGTTTCCAATTTGGCAAACTATACATAGGAACATTATACAGAAATCCCCTAAACAGTGAACCTACTCCAATGCACACGACTCACAAAACAGGCTACAAAATAGGTACTTACAATAAAATAAATAATTGTGTTTATGTAGAGTCAATTAAAGTTGTACTTTAATATACACTAGTTAAAATGCTTTTATATTTTTTTATTACAAAAATGTGCCTTAAATTGACAATATTAACGTGGTATAGAACACTAAAACCCAAAAAATACAAAACGTCACTTTACCCTACTGACGTCTCCCATGTCTTATTTTATCTTACTTTATGCCCAAGGTCAACTACGCAAGTCTTGACGCACGGACTCATGGAGCACATTAATTTCATTTATTCTAACCCTCCAACTTACTGCTCGAAGAAACATAACGTCCCAACGTCCCCAGGTATTGAAACAAATATACGGATTACTTGGGGTTAGGTTCCACTAACCTATTTAAATCGACTGAATTTATCGAAAAGAATATATATTCCACTAGACAAGATTTATAAACTGAAAATATTATATTGTTTCTGTAATGGATATTTTTCTAATCATAACTAAGTGGGCATTATAATGCTTATTAATATAGAAGACAGAAGAAATTGATCCATTACAGTACTTACTTTAAGTGCATACTTATTTATGAATCGAGTTTGTAAAATTTGCTCTCAGCTTTAAACGATGTCAAAATAAACCTTATGTATTAAAGAATTGGAAGTTGAATGTCTATTTGCAACAGGTTCGAGAGCCTTACAGACAAGATTTTAGGTAATAAGATGTATGCTTTACCATAATTATGTATAGAAACTACAGTTACATGATTCTACACACAGATTTTAGTCTGTATCATAAAATATCCACAAAATTATGACGCGACTTTATATATTTGTTGAATAGAGCTTTGAAAGAAAACATCTGGAGGAAAGGTTTTTAACGCTATAAAGGTTCACAACATTATGGCTCTGGATTATAAACGCTTGCTTAAAGTGCCTCTGCCTTTGGAAAAGGCGTGAAGCAAGTTCTAATAGGCAACGTATGTATATATTATATACAAACGATAGATAGGATATAAAAAAGTCTAGATATAGCTACGTACTACAGTTATATAATTTCACAGAGAGCTGGGGTACCTAAGGTAGAGACAGGTACACTGACCGCTATCCGTACAAAAATCTTGAAAATGTGGATACACACACATGACACCTAAAAAAAATTGCAGATAAATCTCACGTTTACTTAATACTTTTGGCTATACTTGGAAAAATATTACTTATACATGCAATCCTGTGGGCTCCCTGTTAAGTTGTTTGCCTATAACGTTTTTTATTTCTTGTCTTTTTCTCTGGAAAAAGGTTTGACAGTAGGTATTTCCGCAAAATATTTCCAATTTACGTGCATTGGGAAGCTCGACTTCCACTAGCTTGGGGATTCTTTTGGGATCGGAAAAGTGATTTGTTTTATTTTTAGTGGCTCGGTGGAGAGGGCATTCACGATGCCCTTTATTTACCCTTTTGAAACGGGAGCGACTCGACGATGTCGTGGGAACACTATCCGATTACTTTTTTAATTTATTTTTGTTCAATCATCTTTGCCGAAAGGCATAAAAAAATATACCACAAGCAAAGGCAGAGCAGTATCATGTATCAATATTGGATCGTTATTTCAAAGAATATGGGTGTCCCTGTATTGGCATCGGTCGTGAAATGTTTAATGCCGGTTGTATTTTTATTTATTCCAATACGATATTCGAGATGCGAGAAAGTGTGTTATGGGACGGAATATAGCCCTTTATCATCCGTTCCTTGCATTTTGACACCACCACAATGATACCACTGCGATCACATTATAATAACATATTTACGCACAAACCGTGCCTTACGCAAGTAATACATACGTAAGTGCCCATAGTCCGCAATTCCCAAAAGGGGGTGGACAGAACCTTAGACTCACGACTACAGCCACACTTAGTATAATAAGGAATTCTAAATGTCAATATGGGCCTTCAATTACTAGTTGTTATCTCATAGCCTGAATAAACCTAAATATCCAGATCAGATATAGATACTAATAATGGCAGAATAGCAATACCAAAGAAGGAAAAAACCAAGCTCAATTTGACTTTCCTCCACATGATTAAAAGGCTGATGTTCTCTCGTTTACAGAGATTCTGCGCACCCCACTACGAATTATAGGACATGAGTGTATTTTATGGTGCACAGTTATGGATACTGAGTTATTGCATGCTAATAATAATAAAAATATGGCTTTTAAGAATCTTAGGGGTGTTTATGATTGCTATATTATACTATATATGCTATATTATACGTTTAGCGGGAATGATTTTAGTTTTTTGATTTCAGTGTTTTTTTCTTTAGGTTCTTAAAGTTCAGAATGAGATAGTATGTGAGGAGCTTAAACTTAATCTACAACAGTCATTTTTTTATGGCGTTAATTTTAACTGATTTCAATTCTTACTACTTTTTTTTTTAATTCCGGGATAATCCCACCCACCACAACACACGTTTGACCACCCAATTGAAATGAAAACATACATACATACATATACGTCATGCCCGAGTAAAACCTCTCAATGCCATCTCATTCTCAAGCTTAACATCCTAAAGTAACATCACTACCAAACTAAACATAATGTTTTTTAGTCTACCTTTTGTAATAAAACCAAATAGGTCGCCACTTACGGAAATAAATATAGCTATTGTCGTTATGTTTACGTCCCACACCAGAACGAGACTCGGAATAAGAAAGTAGATGATAATTTTAGTATGATACAACAATGTCGAGACAACAATAAGTCGGGTATCTCTAAACCGTTTTGTTGAATAGCAACCACGGGGCACAGTAATGTTACAGCAAATGTTCAGTGTTTTCTCTGTAGAATCTGAGGTCAGATAACACTGGTTCAAATATTGTCAACTTCGCGACAGAAGTGGCTGAAACGAACGCAATGCCCAATATTTGAAGAACCCGGCATTTCCCGACCGTTGTGGGTTCACTGACTTGGATCACGTCTTTTGTTGCTTCTTTAAGCTTTACATTTATGTTCAGAACAGTTTTGCGGAAAGAAAGATTTGTTTTAATGTCAAGATCAAATGCACAATATAATGATCGATTCTTAGTGACTAGAATTCAAAGGATTTACACAAATTGGCACACCTACATTCATGATGTGTGATATGTACAAGTGTCAAACCTGCAATAGGGGCTTACGAAAAGACATTTTAATTTTTAATTGTCTTTAGTACCTAAGTGCTGTTTGTAAATAATCATTTTTATGTTTTTATATGTACCTACCCAAGTGTTGTATGTATTATGTTATAAGTTTAGTAGTATTTAGTGTATTTCATGTTGTATACTTACCTTATGTCATATAAGAGTGTAAGCTAACTGCCGAATAAGGGCACCTTTCACTGTAATGGTAGCTAGGACATGTAAATATACAAAAAAGTTTCATAAAAAGTTACCACTATTCAAATCCTAGTAATGTTGCTCGTTCAAATCGATTTATAAAAATACGATGAAAATATATCACAAAAGAAAAGAACTTTCCTTTCTTTTAAAAAACGCTCTTAAGTGATATTTAGTTAACATCTCAACGATATAATAGTTATATTGATTATGGTTATTAACTATACATTCAATTTATTCCGAAATAACGTACGGTTTGAAGTATCCCGAGGGTAACATAGAGGGGTAGAAATAATAAACACTTCATTTTTTATGCTTATGTACAGGCGCCACCCCATAAATATACGGGTATTATACCTGTAAGGGTCTTATGGAGTTGGGTAGGTGTAAATAGCACTCTTATCCAGCATACGGTTGTAGGCACTTAGCAATTGTCGTTTTATAAGAATGACAGATGACCTAGCTAGACAGGGGATAAACTCGTACACACCTTAACGCTTATCTTCATAGCAATAAAAAGAAACCTAACAAAGTACGTCCTATAGAATTAAATTTCGTTTAAATTTAAACAACAATACAACTAGTTCTTTTCAAATACATCCTTTCATGTGAAATGGAGCTAACTTAAGTTTACTTACTTATGTTTATATAAGACTAGCTGTACCGCGCGGTGTCACTCATTTATTCTTTTTCTTTGATCCCGTATGAATTTAAAAAATAGCCTATGTCATCCGAAAATAGTGTAGCTTCATCATCTTCAGTCACATAACTTCTACTGCTGAACGAGAGCCTCCCCTAATGATTGCAGGCCGGTTGACCACCGCAGTAGTGTTGTGGTTTCACTCACGGAGAGCACTGCTGCCCGTACTATGGAGTGCTCCCTCGGTCGCCTATTACAACCCCCACGACGGGAAAAGTTGGGCTGGGGTGGTGACCTATGAATTCTAGTCGCCATAGTCTATTGTCATATTTCTATAGTGTAGCTTCCCAAGTGTGAAATAATTATTGACATCCGTCCGGTAGTTCTAAAGTTTATTCGTTAATCACCCATACAAAAGCACAATTCTATGGATATAGATATTCGTATAGATAAATAGTAATATTGAAAGTTTGGTGACGACCACAATTTATTAGCCGACCTATTTATGAAGGCAGTTTACAGTCTGGCGACGGGCTGGCGTCGCGGCTGGCCTAGAAACAAGAAATATCTTAGACCCCATTCCGGCGATCCTAGGTAACTAAACTATAGACTAATTCATACAACGCTTTGTACAGAATATGCGATCCAATCAGCAACCGATTACGAATTCGTATAAAGGTCACCGGAGGTTAGGTTTACGCTGATAGAGTGTCGAATGATCTGCGACTATGCATTCCTTGTCTTATAACGTATGGATCCTAGCGGAGACTGTGGTCATTTTATCATTTATTAATACATTATTATTCTTGATGATAGATGTGAAAATGTAATGTGAATTTAGCTGTATAAAAACAGCTTAGTCGTATATAGTTTTTGACGAAATAAGGGTTTGACGAAGTTAGTAGGTATATGACGAAAGAATCGTTTGACGAATGTAGTATCCCAGATGCGACATGTTTTTTTAGGTAGCTCGGTAGTCCAGTCCAGTGTGTTGTATGTCCAGGATAAAGTACGTAAGTAGCCGGTTCATCGCTGTGAAGCATAAAAATCACGGGCAAATGCGGACTACCTTAGGATAATACCGGGTACATTTGATTTTCGCTTAGCCCCGTACCCATAAACCAGGAAGTACTAATGGATAATAGGTGGGTACATCGTAAACGGAATCGTAACTTTATTGCGTATAAAGTTTACGTGGGTCAGCCTCATAAATATACGTTCTTGTTTTGATGTCTCACCGAATTTACGAAAAAATCTTTATTTGCTCTTACAGTCCGACAACGATATTATGGTGTGTGAGTTCTCAATACACATTATTCTTTCACACCGGTTCTTTATTTACTTCTGCTTTTCTTGGTTCGTTTTATGAACTTTGTTATCCGACTTAAAAAAAAGAGGTTGTCAATTCGATGGTATTGTTTATGTTTGTTGCTTCAAAACTCAATCAGAACTGGGTGAACCTATGTGGATGATCCTTTTTTGTTTGAAAGGAAATGAAATGAAAATACGTTTATACAATGTACAAAGTTAATGGGTACATTAGGGCACCGAAGTTAGTTTTAACATAAACCCAAGAAAAATAAAACGAACACAAAAACAAAGAGCAGATACAATTGTGTAACAGCAAGTATAGGTGACTCTAGTGGCGCGACAGGTACCCACAAAGTGCAGCCTTTCTGCATTGCCTGAACCGGCGCCGGCTCGGGATCCGGGATGTTTGAAACCTAGTGCGTTTCGTTATGTCTCAATTAAATTTGGTTTACTTCCGACACTGGCATCTACGAGAAAACCACAAAAGTCTAAATATTTTACTGCTTGAATTCGATATTTTTTTAGTTATTAATGATTCTGATGTCATAATATGGACTTCAAACTGTACTAGACGCCCGCCCCGACGATTTTTTTAAAGATCGTTTTATTGGGTCTGCCATCAATTGGTTCACAAACGACGAAGTTATCCGAGAGCAATCATAAAAAAACATATATTCGGTCGAATTAAGAATGACTCCTTTTTTGCAGTCTTAAAAACAAGGCTCGTCTCTTTAGAAGTCAAGGATCTTTTTATACCAACTTGTATGATGACATTTCCTATGTCCCTAAAACAACAATAAGGTAAAGTTGTTATATTGTGACAAGTTAAAAATGAACCTTAATGTCTTATGATACTCATACGAGTTTTAACCAACCAAACAACGGTGCTCGACTATATTCTTGGCCTACCGTACATTATATTATGTTTAATATAAGCAACATAGGTACTTCAAATGTCAAACTCTGTGATTGGTGTGTTTTAAAACAATATTAGAAGTTCTTTAAGTTCGCTCAGTTTCTACTTGTCTGTTGACGTCTCTTGAATTGACGATATTTCAAAAAGCCTAAGTCCCCAATATAAAAATACCTTTTCTTTAATCTTTAACTCTCATCAGAAATATGGCATACAGTATTGCCCTTGTAAAAGTGCACATAATGGAAAGGATGAAACTAGGCCACAATTGACGATATTATTTTTATTGGGTGTTGTTTTTATTACTGCACAAGATAATGAAATAGACAAAAAAAACATTTGTTTTCGCTTTGCGTTAAGTTTTTCATGCATAATTTTCATTGCGAAAATAGGATATTTCTATAAGGCCAAAAGCGTCAGTACGGCTGCAATACTTATTATACGACTGTGTCAATTTCATTGAGGATCTACCTACAAAAAAGTTGGCTGTTGCGATATATTTGCGATTTTTATAAAATGTACGGTGAACTTTTCATGTTTAAAATATATAATCACCCCGGGCAATTCACTAAAGGTCACATGCCCCCTATACAATACTATTATTTTAATGCGAGGACATAAAATAATATACTTATAGAAATAGTTTCTTTTTAATAGAAAATATTTACAATGCAATTTTTTCATTTTGTAAACCAAACCGGCGACCTTTTTTCTTACAGCCGTGTTTCGCGTCGGAGATGCTGTTTAAGATTTGATTAATTTTCTTAAGTAGTACTTGTACTTTCTGTAGTCTCTGCCTACCCCTCTGGGAAACAGGCGTGAAGTGTATGTATGTATGTATGTAATTTTCTTAAGTCATATGTGACTGAACATTATAATAGATCATATATTGTTAATGAGGATTGAAAAGTAATGGTATGTATTTTTATAATTGGGGTCTTAGAATTTTTGAAATAACTTCAATTAGTCGATAAAAAAAAGTTTTTTATTTTTTTTTTACGACGGTTTAAAACTATTTCCTTACCGGTCGGCCTAATTTACCAAAAAAAAAAAAATTTTGTTTATACCTACGGTCCATTGCGGTAAAATAAAAATGATAAAGCTTGGTATAACCAGCCGGTGTAGCAAAAATCAAAAGCTGATCGATTGCTAGTAATATTATGTCATAAAATCCCCTTAATTTTGGTAAAGTATTTTTTTTTATAAAAATGTCTATTCATTTAATTACCAATAAATTTCTGCGGGACATAATTAAGCTTTCGAATAAGTGACTAGAACTAGACCTAGTAAAAAATTTTGTACGCAAATTCAGTTCGGATGACTATGCATGGTTATGTGACGTTTTTTCTTATCCAACATGGGGGTACTTACAAGAGAGCGGACAGGTTGTTTTTAAAGTAGTCCTACAAAGTAGGTATTAAATAAAATGTTTGCTAAGTTTAAATGTAAACTCGAAATACAATAATTTTGAATAAAATCAAGGTTCTACCTTGTGTTGACGACGAGAGCCGAGACGTGGACACTGACGGTGCGGCTGGCCTACAAGTGTGCTATGGAGAGGGCGGGCTATCCTCAATGAAGGATCGTATCAGGGACGAGGTGATCCGACAGAAATGATATACCCCCTCTGATTAGCAACTGCTTGGCCGGCCATATTAGCCATAGTATCGATGACCGTTGCGTTAAATGAGTTTTCGAGTGGAGACCGCGTCTCGGCAAGCGGAGTGTAATAAGGCCTCAGGCAAGGGGGTCTGATGATTTGTGCAAGATTACTGGCAAAAGTTGGATGCGAGAAGCCGATCGCAGTGGATGAATGTGGGCTGATGATAGTGGTTGGTTGAGATAAACACACTGAGGATACGTGTCCAGCTATAACTAAAAAAATAAAAATAAATGAGAAGAAGATTTATGTATTGTCCTAAAAATAATAAAGGAAACTTTAACTTTAATACTTTTTACATCTACGTATTACGTCATTACACTATTAAAACGTAATAAAAGCTCGATCTCTCTCTCGAGATTTAACTACGTCATTTTCTTGTGTTTAATTACTTGCATACATATGTGTGCACCTGGTACCTATATAGCTTCACGCCACCAGAGGGGTAGGCAGAAACAATCGACCTCCAGTTGCTACAACCCTGACAAACCACTATCATCTTCTATTACATAAAAATGAATTGATGTTCGTTAGTCTCGCACAAACTCGAGAACGGCTGGACCGATTTGGTTAATTTTGGTCTTGAATTACACGTCCAAGGAAGGTTTAAAATGTTTCTTCCAATACACGGGGTACAAAGGCGACTTCCTATGGCAAAACAAATGTTTGCCGAGACAACTAGTATATTTATACAGTGTCATCGATTTTTGTACTTTGTACTTCTTCTTCGTTTAGATGCTTAGTAGGTAAACATTCAACAACAGCATTTTAAAAAAATAATTTGCATGCACGCTTTTACGCTTCCCGCGTAAATCTCCTGACAGGTTTTGCTAAATAATTAAATAGACCTCCACCGTACGTAGAGTCTGCCCAACGACAGTGAAAAAGCGCAGTAAAATCAAAATAACACAGTATTACAACCCCATATTTACCTCTACAAGTTTAATTTTGGAATCATCGTCATCATCATCATCAGCCCATATTTGTCCACTTTGACATATTTTTATCTGAAAATCATATGACGTCATCTGAGGTCGTCATATATGACGACCTCTGGGGTACGAAAGGTATTATTAGCCATTGGTTTGCGCACATATACAAAAATAATAATTGACAAAACAAACGTTTGCCGTGTAAAGCTTGTTATATATACGTAATATAACCCCCAGAGGAGCCGGTAGTCACGATAGAATTAGGCCGGTGATGGTAATTGGAATAATTAACCGCGTTACAATTAACCTTCTTTGCTTTCATAAGAAATTTCAGCCATTTTATCGGCCAACCGTAACTTACTTAATATAACCACAATAGTTAATATCTTTGCAGGGGATGTTTCGCTTATTTTTCATTATTATTTCAGTGAGGTTAAAATACTAACAAAACGTCCGTTCGTTTCGTGTCGATTTAATGACGTCGGACCAATCACGGCGTTGCGCCGCGAACTGCGACGTTGCCGAAATCGACGAAGCGGATGTTTTCTTATTGTACTACCCCCACAGGGCGTAAGACGCGATTTAAAGGTCATCATAACACAATCTAAACACGAAAAAGGATCGTCACGAGCACACGTGGCCAGGGTGTTTGAGTTGTTCCTATCGTCTTAGCTTGTGCCGCTCGCGTATGTCCCAGTTGAAGAAAAGTCTAACTATTGTAAAATCACCTTATGAAGTACAACTTTACTTTGTAAAAATGTTGCTTAAAACTGTCGCTTATGGAATTTGGTAACTTAAGGCAGATTTTGTTAAAGCTAAGTCAGAGTTCGCTTTAAAAACTTTAGCTCTAAATTAACAACTTTTTTACGTTAGAAAATGTAACAAAGTAACGAAGACGATATTTTACGTCTCTAAGCGTTTGGACCGTATGAATGTATCTGTCTACCTACGTATTAACTGTAAATGTGGACGAAATTCACAAACGCGAAACTTTATCGTTTTCTCTAAATATTTAATTTCCATTTACCTCGAACACAGACACTTTCCCTAGTTGTAAAACTTTTTAGTTAGTTTTGAAAATATCTGTTTAACTATGCATCATGCTGCTCCGGTGTACACCTAAAGTGTTCATTCATTGACAAATTGGATATCTGATATTACTCTTGGTTTGGTATAAATTGATGACTGACTGATAAGGTTACGAAAAGTTCATTATAATTTAACACTTTAGTTAGTGAATATGGAACATCTGTGGTCCAGTGGTGGGACACTTGACTTATAATCGCCGATGTGAGGTCGTGGGTTCGAGACCGATTGCCCTTTTCGGAGCCTATATACGCCACGCAACGCTCATACGGTGAAAGTAAAGACTGTGGGCGTTTGCTTAGCAAGTGGCTCAGCTTTGGTATTAAAAGGCGTGTATGTTTTTTTTTTACTTTAGTACACATCTTCTATACCATACTATTATATTACTTTCACCTCGCCCAGAGTCCAGGCATGTACACCTACACAAAAGGGTTTAAGCTTTTATTTTACAAGAATATTTGGACACGACTTTGATTTTCACTTTGATGAAACGAACAATGAAAGTCCTATAAACATGTGACACATATTACTCTAAAAGGTTGCCTGTCCCAGCTTTAATATAATTAGAAAACGCGAGTCGTAAAGATTATACGAAAAAGAGTTAGGCTTGAATAAGACTGTGGGCCTTTTCTTATTGAGAATAATGAACAAATGCAGAATGGAAATTTTAATTTTATTTTAAAAGCATGTACAATAGACATTTTGTTTATACAACGCATATAACCCTTTCGGATACGAACCCAGGACGTCGACGTGAGTGTTCAAGAAAGTTGTGAGAAACTTATAAAAGAAAATACAAAAAGTATTACGTTTGATACTTGTGTTACTGTGAGCACCATTGTAAATAACTACAATAATAATAAAAAAAAAATACACTTCACGCCTTTAATCTAACTACTATAACTACAATATACATACACATACACTTCACGCTTGTCTCCCAGAGGAGTAGGCAGAGATTACAGATCTCCATTCGTCAAGGTCCTGACAACATGTACGCAAAAATAAATAAACATTAGGTATAAAGAATATCTAACTAAGACGACGTGTCGACAGTTTGCAATTCTGTACTTCACAATCACTAACGCTTGTGATTCTGCATATCATATACGTGACCTATAAATAATAAAAAAGTATGTACCTATATACAGATACATTTTTATAAGAACAGTTTGAGGTCATTTTAAATATAGACACCTAAAATAGCTATTTTCTCTGGCTCGGGATTTGGACCATATCTGCCCTCCTATAGTCGGTCAGTCTTTAATTAGAAATTCCGAAAGGGGTTGCCATTGCTAAAATAAGTTGGATAAATAGTAGTACTAGACAATGAAGATAGATTTTCCCTACGAAATGTTATAGATAACATGTTTACTGGCTGTTAACACTCACTTACTTTCGTGAATGAACAAAGTGTTAATTTTATTTTGTTGAAGTTATTTACAATTTGTAATGGCAACTTCGCAGATCTTATCAACATTTTTACACCTAGCTTATAGAGCTACCTACTGGCACATTAATCTTGTCTATACTTATAATAAATCTGTAGAGAAGTCAATTTTGGACATTGAATATATTTTCAAAATAACTATCAGGGGTTGATTAGTGCTCGATATCGATGCCAAAAATGCAATCAGTAAAAATGTTGTCTGTCTGTCTGTATGTTCCTTATAGAAACAAAAACTACTCATCTACATCAAAATTCTTCATACTCCTGGGCAGGTTATAGGATACTTTTCATCACGCTGCAATCAATAGGAGCAGAGTGGTGAAGGGAAATTTTGGTAAAACGGGAGAAGTTACTCCATTTTTTAAGCTTCTGTCGCGCGTGCAGCCTTAATGGTTAAAGTTACATAGAAATCATGTATGACGGAAATATTCTATATAAAATTGTCTAAAATATATCCCGCAACAACATATAACACGTGTAACTCCTGATGGCTTAGCAGTTCAGAGCATTCTGATTATATTTGTTTACTCTTACGTTTATAATACTATCATGCATCCCTAATTTAATAAAGTTAAGACTTTTCTATACATAGAAACCCCTCAAGAATCAATCTATCTACTAAATAAAACTGTATTCAATTCGGTTTCGTAGTTTTTAAAATCTAAGCATACATAGGGTCAGACAGCGGGAGGCGACTTTGTTTTATCTAAATATCTAAAAGGAGAAACTGTCTGACTGACAAACGTCTAAACTTAGGCACTTGAAATTTGGAACGGGCGTAGCTTAGGTACCGTAGGGGTGCACTAAGAAAGGAATTCCAAAAATTCCCACGGGAACGGGAATTAATGCGAAAATACTTTTGTATGAAAAATCTAAACCGCTTAAGTTAGGCGCTTGAAATATAGAATGCAGGTACTTGAAACTACGCGAATGAAATCTCGGGGCGTCCACTAGTTTATGAATAAAATTCGTGAAAATATTGTAGGTTAGCTACATGGTGTTAATAATGTCAATCAAATATTGTCAGTTCAGCTGTGTCAGCATACAATATTAATAAATACTGTTTGTCCAACTAGGCATAGAGGTTTATTGTTAAAATATCATAGTTGTTTCACTATTTTTTTCTTAACATGGGCTTTTAACACAATATGCCTTTATTTAGATCCATTAATAATCTAACTTCTTCAAAAACAAGTTCACATAAGTAGGTAAGTACTATATTATTTAATGTTGTGAACTGAGAATATTTTGTTAGTAAAATATCAAATCGTTAAAATATCTAGCACCATCAAGGTTTTTACAAAGAAAATATACCTAGGTATTTAGGTGCTTATTGTTGACATTATATTATGTGACATAAGTAGTATTTATGATTATAAACGTAAAGTAACGAAAATTGAGAATGTTAAGTAAATATATCGTAAACTAACCAGTACCTAATCTACTCATCTACTATATAAAAATAAGTCGGGTTTTCCTCCCTGACGCTATAACTCCAGAACGCACGAACCGATTTCCACGGTTTTGCATTCGTTGGAAAGGTCTCGGGCTCCGTGAGGTTTATAGCAAAGAAAATTCAGGAAAAAATTCAACAGAAAAGCGGGTAAACGAAACGAACTCATCTGGTGGCGAAACGGAGTTCGCCGGGTTTGCTAGTTTTATATAAAAGACGTAAATAAAATAAGAGCCAACCAAACCAAAGGTTGGTTATATCTGGAACGTCACATTGACATTGACATTAATGACAGTGACAGTCACATCGTTGGTAGATTTTTTGGAATCTAATTAGAAATCAGACTAAACAATGTGGTTTAATTAGAGAATCCCGTTGAATCGGCCACCAGTATGATGTTAATTTTCATGATATTGAAATCGATACTATAATAGTCGAAAAACAACATACCTTGAAAAGAACTTCGTATTCGTTAGGATAGCAAACAATGAGTTTCGAATTATCCCGCAAAAATTCATTCCAATTCACAACCGAAATTCTTTCCATCTTCCGTAATCGAATCACATCTCATCTTACCTTATTCCGGATTGTAGAGTAACAGGACTGAAAATAAACCTAAAAGAAAATCTTTACGTAACTGAAAACATTAAAAATGTATGAGATGCACATCCATAGCGGAGTTCTTGCGAAACCTTGTAATGTTCGCTGTCTGACTCAAGCGCAATGCAATCAACAATTTTCGCTCCGAACTTTTCTAATCTAAAGTTACATTTCACCCACATTTTCCCTCGCTTCGTATATTCTTGAAATAGTGGTGGTCTGTCAGAGAGCAGGCCTGATTATTACTGAGTGTGTCGGCCCACTATTGTCACAGTGTATGATAAAACATTCCAGGTGCAACTCAGCTGTAATGTAATATGTTTGCATGAAGTAAAACTCTATGAGATTTTCTCTCCAATTTATATTGTGGAGTCTAGAAACTTGTGCGGTGAAAGAGCTTTTCGTACGTCGAGTGGACTATTTTTCCTTCCCCTTACGGCACATGTAAAGCACGGCGCATTGTTCGCAGAAGCGCTATCTGGGGATTTATTACAGCTTCTTTCGCAGCAATAACTCGGCACGAATAGTGCCCTAACTATGCCTAGCAGACGAGGCTATTGTAACTTGATCTTTGCTATGTTATAACATAATAAGAAAGGTAGGATCAGGATAAGTGTGTATGCCAGTGTGTCCGAAACTGCACAGCAGCCCGCCCAGACCCACATAAAGTAACAGTGTTTCTTTTATAACATGTTTTCGGCTATACGGCGGCCATTATAGTTTTACAACAAGGTAACGAAATATTCGCTTTTACGATTGTAAGAAATGTCTTTTTGAAAGAATGAAATCGGATTTTTGGTACGTTTTTAATTAAACATTCTAAATTGATTTCTCAAGTAGGTTCGGTATTCGTTTACCTACATAATATATATCTTATCTATTTATTTTATTTAAAGTACTTTATATCACTAAAAGAACAGAAAGGCGAACTCAATGCTATACATAATTATTAAGTACATTGTATTTTATTCCAGTTAACCTTAGGGTTAGGTAGTGTAGGTGTAGGGTGAAGTTAGTTGGGTGGTCATTTTTTGTGAACAGAAACAAGATACCTTTAACTGCCATGATCCAGACACACCTCTCTTGCTTGATTCATCCATATTAATCAATATTTTCATAAAGACACGTCGTCGGTTTTCGGTACTTTTTATTCCATCTTTGTTTATAACAAGCTGTCCTCTGCAAACATTTGTTTTGCCATAGGAAGTCGCCTTTGCACCTCGTGTATTGGAAGAAATACAACTTCTAAACCTTCCCTGGACTTCCACGTGTAATTCAAGCCGTTCTCGAGTTTTAGCGAGATTAACGAACATCAATTCATTTTCATATAACTCTATTATAACAAATAATGAATTAATTTAGACCCAATTTGATTACCATAAAAACGGTTCTAGTAAGTTAATCGTAAAAGATAGATATATACTGCCGCGGACATATTTTTAAATCTTTTCAAGGGGAATAATTCTTTCATACATATATCTGTGCTATCTTGAACCGTTTTCCCAGCGCACGCAACGGAAGCCCTCGAGGATGAAAAAAATTCCCCGTTTTTGTCACATTTTCATTATTTCTTCGCTCCAATAGTTGCAGCGCAGCGTGATGTTATATAGCCTAAAGCCAGCCTTCCTCGATAAATGGTCTATTCAACACAAAAATAATTTTTCAATTCGAACCAGTAGTTCCTGAGATTAGCGCGTTCAAACAAACAAACTCTTCAGCTTTATAATATTAGTATAGATCACGTCACGGATTTGGTCGGTGAACATACGGTAAAGTCTATCTTTACCGAAATGCACACTTAGATTCGACCTAAACATTTATTTTCTGACCAATCCACCGACACATCCATTTTCCCAACCCTTTTTACCCCTAATAAAAAAAATGCACCTTAATTTACCACTTCGGTAATAGGTGCGCATTTTTTATTGTCCTGAAGTGAAATGATATTACCCCAGACGACCATACGAAGACGGGGCCCACCTCCTGTCCATTAACTAATGGCCTCGAACCCAACGTTTAAGTTGAATCTAACTTTAGTTAGAACTTTTAAATGCTTTCTACTGCACTGCATCAAAGTCGCCAGACGGTCGTCGTTGCTACCTTTAAACGAATCTGGATGAGGTTTTAAAGTACGTAGTTTAGTAATGAAGCGAAGTGTGACCTAGTTAAGAGCGCTCATTAAGCATGAAACTTCATACGAAACAACGGGGTTTATGTGCCGAGCTGAGAGCGCCAGATTAACACATAAAACATAAGGCTGCATTCGCACTACAGTACCTTGTGCGGTGGAAACAACACTTCTATTTACAACACCTATATATATCACGAACATTTTGCTATTAACTAATCCTTTAAGCTTTATGTCCATTACACGTTTCGTTTAGTTATTTCATTTTCACTCCTCACTCATTCACTTATTTCATTCTCTTTTAATTTAAATTTAGTACGAGATTTACAACTGGGATTATAACGCGTGAAGTGCATTTATTTAATATTTTTTTAATTGGATTATAATGTTATCGTTAATTATTGTTTTGTGTTATTATTTATTCCAAAGGCGACTTGAGGGATAACTGGAATGCGAAAGGGATAATTGTGCGTTGGATTGGTCTCTTAATACTTCACTGTCGACGGTATGACAATAAAGACAGACGAATGTCTTGAAAGAATTTGTGTTTGGATGTAAACCTATAGTTACACGGTCTCGTCGCACAGGTAGTGGGGCGGCGGGGGTACGGGAGCCGTCGTCATTGACGGTACACGCGTCGCTTGCCTGCGGTGTAGCTGTCGAGCTTGTGACTGTCTCGGTTCTAAGATAGTACAGTTCCCTAAAGTGTGTCACATCACATCACCGTAATTATGAAACTATTTCTTGTATGTAACCGATATGGATTCGTACATTGATACATAAGCGTGGATTCTACTAGGTACGGCCTATATTAACGCAGCAATCAATATAATAATTGTGTTGGTGAAGACGATTACGATGGTATTTTATTCGTTTCATAATTAGTGGGCAGGTGTTTGTAAAGATAAGAATGAAATATGCACAACTGGCTGACCCGGTGAGCTTTGTACTTACCGGTTAAAACAATTTCCTGCTATAAATTTCGCGGTACAAACAATAGTACCTAGATACACTTCGCGCCTTTAATTTTCAAAGCTGGGTAGGTTAGTATGCTAAGTCCCACGACAAAATGCCCACGGTTTACCAAGCGTATTTAAATCATCACCGCAGAAAGTGGTCATTATAAACTTCACACACTTTGTGGTATGTGCGTTTCATCACAATGCTTTCTTTCACCGTATGAGCGATGCGTAGCTGTTATAGGGTCTGAAAAAGATACCGATTTGTACACGCGTAATACATCATACATACAGGTCTTGGTCCAAAATCTCCATTTTACATCCAAGGACTTAACCACTACAGACGTTATAAATCAAATGTCTACAAAGTTTAAAGAATACGCACTACGTATTCTTATCTGTGAGTAACAACGTTGCTATGTTTTATTAACCTGTGTCATGAACTATGGTCAAAAAATCTGCCTCGCGGGCTATGGTTATGCTATCGATTCCCGACTCCATGTTGTAACGTTTTAGTCATGAGCCATTAGTTTTATACTTCCGGGTACTTTTTTTTTATCAGAAACATATCTATGTTTATATTTCATTCCAACATATCTAAAAATAGTTTTAACTAATTAAACATATATTTTTTTCTAACTATGTCTATTTTTGATAAATAAAGTACCTACCCATAGCGTATCCTAGATACTACTACTTTGGGATCTACAATATTACCTCTAATGTTCTCCAAATTAATATAATAAGGTACAAAATCATTTTGTACGTGAAAGAAGTTGAAATAAACCAACATTTATCCGAATGTTCGCATTTATGATAGCTACAAATTATATGGATTTTCAAAATTGATTCGGTTATCTGACGCAACACGAATTTTATTATGATGGATGCGCGGTCGGTGTCTGTTTGCGATTGGAGTTATTCATTAAAAGATTAAAATAATAGCTCGTGGAAACGATCCGTTTGCTTCCCGTATTACCGAAAGCGGATATTTTTCGCGAGAGCGTGTCACGATACCGGCATAACGGATTAATGCTTGATACTTCGTTTTGCTACGTTTTAGATCTTATTTTTGTACGTACAAATTAAAAAAAAACGTTTTAAAAGATTGAGCATTCTTTTTTTGCTTTCGACCCCTCAGTAGGTTTGACGTAAATATAGCCCTGAGTTTGATTATTTACCTACCAGGGGTGGTTCTTAGTCTCAATTTGGGGTAGGCAGATATATTTTGAGGAAAAAAATGTCGACCTTTACTAAGGGTATTTAAAGGTCGAAGGTCGTACCTTTTGGTATTCGGACCAGCCCCCGTGCCATTAGGTTTTATTGCAATATTGTTCACGCTGTGTGAAAGAGACAGCGCTAGACGTGTGGTATAGCACTGTCACTTTCACACAGCGATAACAATATTACTTTAAAGCCTCATGGTACGGGGCCAGAGCTAGTATCTAGATGAAAAAGATTAATTTTGATATTTTTCAATTCGAAAATGCTACGTTCGTGTAAATTATCTTTATACCATAATTGACGAAGGTACCTGCCAAAAGCCGTCCTAAACCTTATAGAGAATTTGTGGGCTCAAATGGTTTTAAACCGGGATCTTTCGCGGAAGGCACTATATTCCATTTAAATTAATTAATTTGATGAATGAAGTATGCAGTAGAGCTGACGTCTCGGTTGGAATGACTAACCCTTTTATAATATTTATTTAAATAGATGCCTACTTTAAACACGAAAAAAAATTAAAAAATATTTCAGAAAGTACTCAATAGCGGAATAATCTCGTAACAAACATACAGACGAATTGGGAAGCTCATTTTTGAAATCGGTTAACAATAGAAGTTTTACTACTATCACTCGTATCGGCCTCCCTCAGTGTCGAAAGAGTTGGGGCTGCTCGTGATGACACATGCACTGTCATATATTCTATGCGCTGTCATCACTCGTCAGGCGAGAGGTATCCGAATAATTATTATACGGACACCTCTCGCCTATGAATAAATAAATATTCGTAGTCAAAAGTACTGAAGAAAGGTTGAAGTTTTTAACTAGCGGACCCACAGACTTTATGCTGTCACTGAATATAATTTTCAAAATTTTCACGCAATTTTCTTCATAATGTTTGTTCTTCTTTTCCTTACCATGACTAGAAGATATTTTTTTATACTAGATATTACACAAGCCATCATTTGAATCATTGATACTTTCTATAACCATAACCAACCATATACTATTTTATTCAGGAAGAAGAAGTTTGAAATACTTTCCGGACTAACAAGGCATTCAATTTTCGGCATCAAAGGCTATAGATAGGTAGGTATCATACTTAAGTACTTTACTTTAGGCGCCACAACCTCGGTTCGGAGTAAACAACACGCCTCTATCGCAAAGTAGCGTCACTTGGTCTCAGTCACGAATATAATTTGAGATTCTCTCCCGTCTAGCTCCGTCCAAAATACGAAGGAGGATACAATACCTGCTGAGCGATATCATACGACTCACCTATGTTATTCAATTTGGATCAAGCACAGGTTGTTATTGATAATTCTACTTATATCTAACCATGTGTTCAGAACGTGATATGTCGTGAGCTTATAATAGAAAATACACTTTTTTGCTTATGCAAGGGTACTCGCGGTGTTTTCTTTCATAAAAGTGCGTAGGCGGGTAATATATACCGTAGTCGTATCCCGGAATTACTGTTATGACACATGAAATTAAAATAGTAATCTGATAATATTAATTTCGCTTAACATGTCTTACAACCCCAGCCCAACATTTCCCGTCGTGAGGTCGTAAAAGGCGACCGAGGGATCTCCAAAGGACGGGCAGCAGTACTCTCTGTGAGTTAAACCACAACACCACTGCGATCGTCAACCCGCCTGACAAGCGTGGCGATCATTGTCATTTCTGCTCGAATTGGGGCAGTTCCGTCATCTAGCAGTGGGCGTCAAGTGGCTGATGAATCTGATAATTTAAAAGGAAAAAAGAACCGATTTCAATCAGTACTAGTCGTCGGCCACTACGATTTTTAAAGTTTTTCTCAATTTTTTGGTCTGCCATAATCAAAACCACACTTCCTTTTCATGGGACCACCTTTGAAATATCTTCTTTGTAACGAAAAAGTAATCATCAAAATCGGTTCATAAACGACGATGTTATCAGCGAACAATCATAAAAAAGCAAATATAAATACATGTATACAATCGAATTGAGATAATCCTTTTTTGAAGTAGCTAAAAAAAGGTTGCAAAGGAGCTTATTGCTCGGAGACGCAACAGTTATGCTAATCTCTTCTTCACATCCTTACAAATCACGCTTCTATATCCCTCATGCTCTCTACCAAACTAGAGATTGTGACTGAGAGCTGACAGAAACAATCTCGACTTTTGATATTGATTGTACATTCAATAACAAGAGACAATAGCAGACCCAATTCGTTTTGCCGCGACCTCGCGATATACGGGTATCATTTCTGTCAGTGTCCGTACATTTTTTGTATTTTATAAATAAGTGATAGAATAAGAACACACTATTGAAACTAATATATCCAGTAAAAATCGTCGTATTTCGACGTGAACCTAGTTTATCATCATGACAACTGAATAGCAATTTTAAGGATTAACAGCTACCATTTTCGCTTCCATTTAAACTGTTATGCGTGCCTTTAGGCACAGTGTTCGCAGATAGCTTCACCATTTCACCGCTATATTGGGATTTGCTTATTTATAGGCACTCTATTCGCGACAGACAGAATTTTTGATACCGAATAAATCGCTTAACCCGTATAGTGCACATTTGACAGTTTCCCCAACTTTATGCAGTTGTTCATTGTGAGTGGATAATGTTTTACGACCTTACTGCACTCGTTACATCATCTTGCACCGCTACTAAAACCCTACTGTGACCATTTACACGATACCATATTCATATTAATATTGCCAGGTGTCCCCGGAAGTTACTACACGAAGTATGTGCACGGGGATGGTCACAAGTATCACAAGTATCGCGGATAGTTTACTAACATTTTTTTTTTTTTTGGTTCATAGTACCGTAATAAACTTCGTATTCCTATCTTAGGACTGCCACATTGATTACGTATGAAATGGCATTTTTGTTACTAATAAATAAATATTTAAATTTATATGTATAAAAGAAAGTCGTTTTTTATTTACCTATAAATAATTAAACTATATTTAGGTAAATAAAAAACGACTGAACCGATTAGGCTGGAAATTGTTGGGGATGTAGCTTAAAACTAGAAGATGGACATAGGATTCTTTGTATCCCGATCCGTCGCTATACAGGATGACTGGTGAAGGTCTGGCCGTAGCAAAAGGTCACGTAAAGGAGGTTATTTGATACCTATTAAAGCTAACATTCTCTAACTAGAGTGTTATAGTTTAGGAGCTATACCAATTTTAGTATTTTTTTTGGATTTTCTCCAAAATTTGACCTTCAAGGTATCCAAAGTTTTTTTATTTAATGGCTTTAGTATTTTTTTTTGTATTTGCTATTAGCCCATAAATACGCCTTTTTAAAATACGTTATAACGTCCCCAAAATCATAATAGGTAGCAAATAACCTCCTTTACATTTGCTATGGCCAGACCTTCACCAGTCATCCTGTATAGATGGTTTTATAGTTTGTATGGAATACTGAAACTACGCGAATGAAATCGCGGGACGTCCACTAGTGATAAATAAAATATAAAATTGTCAATTGATATTAGTTAAGCTTTCTGCGGAGAAATAACCCGGTTTGTTAAAGTCAGGGGAAGCAATTGCCCACTGCTTCATAGCTATCGAAAGAAAATTATGTAACCTATAACTCTACCATGCATAGGAATAAAGTGGAAGTCATTAGCTAGGTGTGCAGTATACTAAACTTTAAATACTTGCATAAAAATACAATTTAATTACAAACATTTTATGCACGATCGCAAAATAAATCCTTGCCATTAATCACCCCACCGCAGACAACAATAACATTGTAACGATGTAAGTTTCATTTAAATGATATTTAAATTAAAATTAGAATTCGAAAAGTTTAATCACGATTTATTTCATACTGAACCTTATGAAATTAAACGTCAGGATTAAGTAAGAAAGTTGGTGTGACAAGGGTTGCCACATGTGGCGGTATTTGATTAAAAGTTAAGCTAGTCAGTATAGTATTATAAGCCCTTAGTATCTGTAGATCTGTTGTTTTATTCATTAAAAACTCGACCTACGCCGGCGATGTTACAGACAGTTTATTCCCTACCCGTGGGAAATTCGGTATAAAATATAGCCTATTTATTATTACAATAAGCTATACTATTGTAAGCTTTCATTGAAATCTGTTCTGCAGTATTTGCGTGAAATAGTAACAAATATACAACAATCCAAACATTCATCCAAACTTATTTAAGTAGTAAGTTTAAGTAGTTTTACTAGCGGCCCGCCTCAGCTTCATATGTGTACAACACTAATGGATAGTAAGTGTTTCTCTACTATACTGCGTGCAAAAAGACGCCCAGCAATGACCTTAGAAACGTTGTTGGGCTCGTCAATATGAACAACTTTTACGATGGCGACATTACGGGGAAATGAAAAAAAAAACTTTTTACAGCAATAGTTCTAAGACCATTCCTCGGGGTTCTTTTACACGCAGTTTTATGCATGTATTATATATACTTCACACGATTTTAATCCCAAAGAGGAGTAGGCAGAGGCATTTGCTTAATAAGCAAATGTCCACGGTTCACCAAGCGTATTTAACCTTATGTGACAGGGGGTGAGCCCATATTATATACATATCTATATCTATTAAAAACCGCATTAAAATCTCTCGCGCAGTTTTAAATCATCATCAGCCACATAACGTCCACTGATGGACGAGGGCCTCCCCCAATGACATACGTCATTTAGGGTGAAATGCCAATAATCGCCACGCTTGAAAGGTGGGTTGGCGATCGCAGTGGTGTAGTGGTTTAAATCAAAGAGAGCGCTGCTGCCCGTTCTCTGGAGAGCTCCCTCGGTCGCCTCTTACGACCCCCATAGCGGGAAAAGTTGGATTGGGGTGGTGACATTTGTATTCTATTCGCCGTCACCACACGTTTTAAATATATAAGCTGTATACTTATATAGGGACAGACAACGGGACAGACAACTTTTTTTATACTATGCAGTGATTTGTAGGATTGGTTGTATGTACGCCAGAAGCAAAATTTTAAAATAGGTTCTAAATTAAACGGTTCGATTTTTTATTAAAAGTTTATTTTCATTTCACACTGATCGAACATAATTGATGAACAGACGAACCTTCCACTTTAATGTGTTAACTAAACATCGTTGTTCCAACCTTAATAATATTAGATGAAATTACCAATTCTACGCTATACAAAAAGGCAACGGGGCAGCCGGGATTTTTTTCTCTCTTATTACCGGGGCGTATTTAACTAACCAAGGCCATTTTACCATCCAAACACCCCGGACAAATACAGTTGAATTTCCAGGCACGTACATAATGTCAAGATACATCTATATTCCCTGAAATTTACGGGGAAGTCAGAACTGCGATGACGCTTAGTCCACGTTTTACACGAATTGGACTAAGACCCGTAATAATCTAAAACGAGGTTAAATTGTAATTTTGACGGCATCGTTTTGGGTTTATATTATAAGGCGTAAAGTGTATTTTTTTTAAACCATGCACAAAAATACACTGGGCGTACGAAATGCTAAAGCATTTCCTATCAACAAACCACCAGAAATAGGAGAAGAAAAAAGGAAGTTAAGTAAATACACAAATTGAATTAAAAAATACGATCAGGCATAAGGTAATTTTTCAGTTTTTGTAATTCTTTTGTTGCACGCATTACATATTTTGTTATATGAGCTGAACTGTTATTTAGATATTTTTTTTCCGGTCTAGTTGTGTAGAATTCGACCCTATGATGAAATGAAACAGAGCCAATAGCTGCCATGTTTCAGGTCCAGCTTAAACACCGCGGCCGGTGTGCCCGTATTTACGGAAGAACCTGGGAAAATGAGAGAGAGAGAGACCAGAGAAATGGGCCACTCACGTGTTAGTCTTGCCTAGGTATAATAGTGAAACTTCAACTGTTGCTTAGCCATTTGTACTATTTTACTTATTATATTTTGCAAAATGGAGAAGTATATGACATACCAGGCAAAAGCCGCCCGCACTAATATTCGCGGAAAATCTAGTCTCCTGTGATTCAACTTCCCAATTTTTCATGCCCACACAAACCTTTTCCTGACAATAACGAACACACTAAAAAATAATTAATATTGCATTGGGTGTTGCAGATGTAATTATAGTATAATGATTATTAAAATTAGAATCATATTCGATTGACAGCAGTCTTTCGAAAGTTATGCGCGTACAAACATTCCGGAGATTAATTTATTATTAATATTTTCAGCTCTAGGCGAAGTGAACTAGTTACTGCTCTCTCTTGTTGTGTAATATTGTAACAATATTGTCCGAATTCATTAGCTTCGCCGTGCATGTTTTAATTATGAGCCACAGTCATTGTTTCAGAACAAGAGGCAGTCCCGCTTTGATCCCCCGGACGATCCACGCTGCCAACTATATCACTAAGACGACCCAAGTCAACTGTACCTATTGTTTACTAGCGCTGAATGGAATGATTATTCTTAGGCCTCTAGGCATGTTATTATGAATAAATTCTCAGTTATTACTGTTTGTAAGAGACGCTGTACCTAGTTGTTGGAAAATTTCGGTTGGTTGTGAGTTTTAAAAATCAAACTACTAACTAATTGCCAGAGTTTTGTACTACGCTATTTATAAAATATATGTACTCTGACCGCACGAATCCGACGGTAAAAAAAATGCTCGCTGAACCGACGAGTGCATCGAACACGAAATTTATAGAGAGTAAACCCCCTCTAGTCATGTCAGGAGTTAGCAAAACTATTCCACTTTGTATTTGTAAAACTATTCGAACCGATCAATGATCCAGACCGATATTTATTCCATGGCCGGGATGCAAAGCACAACACTTTCAGAGTGTAGAAATATATCATGATGGAACCTCTTTCATTTTTGAAACGCTAATTTTGCTTGCGAAATAATATGACCACGTTATCGAGAGTTATGTAGATTACACAATCTCAATCAAGATCTATAACGTTCTAGCGTTTTAGATAGACATCCCTTAAAAGATAATGTTCCCTTCGGATTGCGTTGTACACACTTTGAAAATACCTATTGCGGCTGACATTAAAACAAGGCGAAATTTATCGCAATTAATAGAAAACACTTCATTCACTACATGAATTAGCGGGGAACGTTTTTGTTTTTTTTACACAACCATTTTAATTTAAAACTTCGGCGTTATTCTGACAACTAGATACATCTATATATAAAAGAAAGTCGTGGTAGTTACTCCATTTATAACTCAAGAACGGCTGAACCGATTTGGTTGAAAACTGGTGGGGTAGCTTAGAACCGGGAGACGGGCATAGGATACTTTGTACCCCGATCATGTTGGTCGCGTCGCTATATAGAGGGCGTTATAGTTTGTATGAAGAACTTATATTTCGCGAATGAAATCGCGGGGCGTCCACTAGTTTTTTATATAAGCAATACAGGGGCTTGTCTAGATATCTGACCTGAGTTTATTACTCAGGTCGAAGCTCTCACACAAACATGTAGGCAGTGATCCTAACGGCTTATTTTAAAATGGGTAGCATAATCGATATCTCCGAAGCGTGCTGTTACTGCTCGGGAGGCGAAAGCCATAATGCTAAAAATCCATCGAAGAATCCATTTTCTTGTCTCGCCCTTTACGTGACAAATTGTCGCTTGAAATAGAACTTGCGGTGTCATGAACGGTGTAGGTAAATGTAATTTTCTTATTGGATTCAAGGAGGATAGATCTAGTAACTACGTATGATATTAAGCATGTAGAAATAAATATATATTGGATTGTTCTATAACTGTTAGTCATTGTCTCTGTCTCTCACACAACTTACTGTCTCCTTGACGAGCTGATGTTTAATTAATTAAAACACATTTATTGCCAAGCCACCGTTAACGGTACACCAAGCGTATTGAACCGTGACAACGTGATAGGGGGTGGATTATCGCTATGTTCAGTTTTGTTCGATTGTACCTAAATTAGTATTATGTTTATTGTATTTCTGACAGCTTCCTGAACATCTCAGTCCTTTATGACATTTGTCACAACAAGTTTGACTGTGCCTGCACAATAACCGAGAGATAATATACAGAGTTCCTTTACAGGCCAACCCTAGGAAAAGTAAACGTCGTGATCCTCTCTTTGCTACTCCACAGAGTCGTACTATCGCTGGTCTTCGTTCTCCCCTTACGCGTATTTCAAATTTGTACAATAAATAATTTCAAAATTTTGATATATTGGCATTACCTCCACCACTTTTAAATCACAGATAATGAAACACGTTAGGTCAAATATATGATGTATGTAACAAGTAAAGATGTACAAAACTACATACAGCCATAGAGACAATTTTAAATGTCTGAACTTGTTGAATATTGTAACGGTGGTCACTTCGAACACCTACTATGATAAATTAAAGTATGTCAAAACAATGCATTTTATTCATTTTCAACATCATGTTTCATAAAGACATTTACAGCTAAGACCTACACAATCGATATTTAAAAAGAAAAAGTGAAAAGTGCAAGTTTATTTTTTAAAGCAACCGGGTTCGATTCCCGAGCTGAATACAGTTCTTTTTTCAAATAAAGTATGAATGCAGTTTTTCTTTTTATCAAAATCGGTGACATGGTTCCTAAGAACAAATCTTGGTATGTCTTTTAGTTTCAGACTTTCCCATACTGACCGATTTGAATGAGCCACCCTGAATACACAAATCAAAGGTGTCTAGGGATCAAGAACATTTTTAGCTCTAAATAAAATCTAATTTATTTAAATCAAATCTAATCTTCTGGATTGGTCTCCTACCTAATTCCCCATGCCATAATGACTTATCACAACATTTTGAATAAATTATGAATTAATTCAATTTTTGTAAAATATATCCTTGATTGTAATCTTCTAAAATGTACTTGATCCCTAGACACTTTGGATGTGTGTATATGCATGGATTTAGAGATCTATTTCAACTCATACACGAAAATAAAAATTAGTCTCCTAGGTATCTACTACTAGTTTTCTGTTGAGTTCTTCTTCAATCGTTTAAGTATTTTTTTCATGTTTTGAATAAAACGTTATAAGCTATGGTTAAGTACTTACACGCACCACGTGTACTTTTTGTCAGATACATATACCTGATTACATCTAGTAAATTCGCACCTGTACAAATTGTAATAACGTGTAATTTATAATCGTATCGTTTACATTTAGTTTTGTGAAGCAAATAAAAAAAAAAACATATTACAACAACAATCGACGTTATTCGGTGCAGTAATTTCGAGACTGCGCTATGCACGTTAGTTACAAAGGAAGAAAAGACCAGCAGGTGGCAACGTGAAACAATTTAGCGAACAAACTTCATGGCGTTATTAAATTCAGCGTCATTTGCCTGACGAAGACAGAGTTTGGTGCCGAGCCAACAGCGCTACTTTATTTTGCATTTGTCATTCGCTCGAGAAACAGACCACTCGAGGCTTCAACAGAAATGTAGTAGTAGGTACAAACATCGCGGAATCAACAATCGAATGAAGATAATTCGTGCATTTATAATATGAATTAATGTAAACGGAATTTCGGTTTATTTAATCTGTATTTACAGATTAAATAAACCGAAATTCGAGCCGTCATTATATGTACGTCGTATTTCAACGCAATCGGATTATGAAATGGAAAAGCTACTAGTTATGATCCAGAACATGTTGTGAAATGAACACAATAAGTAATAAAACATATACCTACACTCATGTCATTTAAAATTACAATAAAATATTTCGAATTATAATGTCTTAGTACATAGTTCATGCACTAAATAAAGTGTTTGTAAAATAATGTTTGCCCGGTGTCCCTTTTCGACCTGAATGTTACTTATTTCATTTTTTACGCAGTGTATCGGAAGAAAATCAATGTGTATCATTTGCCTACATCCTGAACGAAACGCGAAATTGAAATAATATGAAATAGGTAACAAAATAAAAATTACTTAACGTTTCGACTACGTGTAGTCCTGCTACGCGCGTAGCAACTACGCCGTAGTAGTTGTAGCTTCCTGCGAGATCGTTTCCTCATTGGGCCTAAGTCTACTACACTCTGGTAGACGCATCGCTCTGGCGGATTTTGTTACCATAATTTCTCTGTCGTCCGTAGTAAAACAGCGTGGAACATCGTTTGCCGCTATAATGCCAGAGCGATGTAACTACGAGAGTGTAGCAGACTTGGCCCGCGCTTTTACTAATTTATTGTTACACAAATAGGTACTTTGTCATTTTTTTTATGCGACCTAATTCATCAATAGCGCTCTGATATCCGCCGGCGCCACCGTCAGCAACAGGTTTGCGACTGATAGATCGCTAGTATTCTTCAATAAGACGGTATTCATCAATCAATTATGAGTAAGCGCCACATTTAGGTAAGCGCAACCCGTAGACTTTTTTTTACTAGAAAAAGGCACTGTGAAGCACTTGTACATGAACTACACGTGTATAATATTGATAATATTTAAGCACGTATCAATTGCAATGTGAAAAAAATTTATGATACAGACTATTTAATGGAAATGTTATCTATTAAACATAATTAAACAAAAGCTAACGGCTTTTTATAGAAAGTACTGATGTTACTTTATATGGATCACCTCCGAAGCACAAACTACCTAACGAAAATCATAATTGTTGGGAATAATCTCGTAACAAACACACAAAAAAGCGTTCGTATTAAATGCGACAAAGAATAATAAAGTAAAAATTTGTCCTACTGAATTTTGAGCTTCTATGGTCAACATTGTGGAATAAAAATAATGCGTAATTTATTCTCATAGTTATTTTATAGTTGTTTAACTACTATCTCACTGGTAGACTCACCTGCTCTGAACTGCAAAATCAATAGCAACACTATAGAAGTTACCAGAAACAGGTACCAAAAAATAACATGTCAACACCAGGCAGATATTTTTACTTCAATAAAATGTTTTGGACCCGGATAAATGAACATTGTGGTATTCAATATTTTAACAGATATTCGACGACCGCTTTTTGTGTAAAAGCTACATATTTATCAGGTTCCGGAACTTGTTTATTTTTGTGGAATGTTGTGAATAAATAATTAATATTGGTGAAATGGTAAAGTATGGAAGTTACGCAGTTACGATTATTAATGTCATGACTAACGATGCTTTAATTTGAATAAATAATTGTTGTGCAACAACACATACATACTGCTCTGAACCATGATAATTAAAATAACACTAGTGTTACAGAAAACTGATAATATACTCACTTGCGTATTATTTTAGTTTTTTTTTAAATCGATCGTTTTATTTGTACTTAAAAGCTCATACCTCCGCACGGCGGTGATATTCGTATCTACGACCTTTCGTAATAGAGATAGATATGCTGACCACCAGAGCATAAAGTCCATATACAGCTATCAGTTCCAATGAGATGAGCTCAGAGTCTTTCTATTAACAAAAGTGTGCTTTTTTATATTTTATCATGGATCACTAATATATCGCCATAGAAAAGGACAGACGTATGTTTACATAATTATATGTAAAGGGGATAGTATAAACGTTAACGAGACAGCAACAGTAGCTATGCGCTAAGACCGTCCTGCACAGCTAAGTGAAGATCGGAAAAATATCTTTATACAAGCATATCTGAACCCCGTAATAGCTGTTGCGTTTCTTCCAAATGCATTTCCCATTTTCATTTGAAAAAGCTTTTACGTAAGACACGCCTACATAAGTATCCGCATAGTACCACCACATTACATTCATTCAACCGTATCTACCAAAATGTTCTTATTTATTTTTATTCTACGTACTTTACTTACTTACACAAAGTCGTAAGAAGGCGGAGTTTATGCTAAGGAATTTTATAGCAGTCAACTATACACACGTTACAAGATTGAGAAAAAGAGAGGTTGTTAGAAAAAAAAGAGAGAAGATTTTTCGATAACCATTTTTTCATTGTCAAAGAAACGCGCACTGGCATAATAGTAAAATTTAAACCGTTTCTGAGGGAAGTTACGGATTAGCTGCCAACCAGTGAAAGACGCCGGCGCCACCGTACTCCAGTTAGCTCGTGACCACGGCTCGAAAGGTCAAACAAACAACGTAGGTAAGCTGAATGCTTATCTTTGGTTAATTTTCGCGCAGTTATACCCGGTTTAAACTTTCAATATTTTTCTATCAATTTTGATGATACATCCTGCGTCTCTAAATCATGAATAAGGTTGAGTTGTTCCATTGTGACAAGTAAAAAATGGAGCTTGTTGTACTAATAACATTCATATGAGTATTAACCCTACGTAGATAGATCAGATTTTTAGCTGACTGTACATGTGTACACGAGACCGTTTAAACTGTGTAGTCTGTAACAAAGGATCGGTTGTCGATATCGTCTCTGGTTTCAAGTTGGTAGCAAACTGGGACGCTCGATCGCCAGAAGTGTTTGGCGCTCACCCAACGCCCATAGCCAGAACCCACTTAGATATCTAAGTTTGATTGCAAAGGTCTTTTGAGGCATGTTTTCGTTCCACATACTATGTAGTGGTTGTTTTAGTACCTACTTATATAAAATCATTACCTCTAAGAGGAAACTAAGATAGTTTAGAATATTGGTACATAGTTAGTGTGCTTAGGTGCATACATAGTTTATTGAACACATGGAGATTTTCATCTTAATTTTCATTCGGCATAGCTTAAAGTAGTTCTTAGATTAGTGTGTCAAACGCCTTCTGATGAGTACATAAATAGAGATTATAACATAACATCTTCACTTCGAAGGCATTGGTTACCATTCGTTGAACACTTCAGTAGGTGGTGGACGTGTTTGCAGAAAAATGTGGCAGTATATAGCGTATAAATATCATAGGAGCTAAAATAAATACTTTCAAATATAACTCTATAAAAGTACAGCATCCAAACTTACTCTCTCTCAGTGATTGGAGACATAAGAACTTGTGATAGACAGTTTTGTAAGTTAACTAATGGGGAATTATATGACAGCCAATTGACGGCTGAAAATAGTTCCTTTTGTTGTTATGAGATGTCGCTATTATCCAATCTCGCTACCTCAATCATTCGCTAGGTAAGTTTCTTTATTGTCATTCTGTGTGGTATGAAGTACTTGACTTCAGACGAAAACCTATTATTTTTCAGGGGGTAGGCATTTATGTTGGTATGGATTTTGATGAGTGACGGCTTTCCATTTTTTTTTCAAAATTGTTTTGATTTATACGAAGAGGAACTTTTTAATTTACTGCTTTTAGTAGACGGCTAAGGCTAGAAATACTTAGAGCCATGTTCTTAAAAAAAAATACAACTGCATGTTGCTATTCTTATATCCGCGGTAGACTTTGAATGAAAAATTACTTTAGTACACTCCTCTAAACAAAACATTTGTACTGAATATTCTATAGTCGTATCAATAAGCACTGTATATGCCCTGTACTCTATCTCTACCCCTATTAATTCCTACTAATATTATAAATGCGAAAGTAACTCTGTCTGTCTGTCTTTCTGTCTGTCTGTTACGCTTTCCCGCTTAAACCTCTCAACCAATTTTGATGAAATTTGGCACTGACAATCTTTAGACCCTGAGAAAGAACATAGGCTATGTTTTATTGCGAAAAAAGGGATGAAGAGGTTCAAATATGCGTTGAAAGTTTGTATGGGATTTCTTAATTTTAAAAATGAAACCATGAAACTTTATATTTAAGCACTTGATAAGAAATAATTAAACATTTATTCTAGCGTTTTTGAAATTTCGACCAGTGAAGGGGTGAAATAGGGGTTGAATGTTTGTATGGGAGTTCATCATTTTTGGGTATAAAACCATGAAACTTTATATTCAGGTACTTGATAAGATATAAAAAACAATTTGTTCTAGCGTTTTTGTGATTTCGACCTGTGAGAGAATGAAATAGGGGTTGAAAGTATTTTATAAAGTTCTTCATTTTTTAAGATAAATATATTACATTGTGTATTTGGGCACTAAATAAGAAACAAAAATAATTTGTTCTAGCGTTTTTGTAATTTCGACCTGTGAGCATTTTCAATTTTTTACCAGTGTGGGGGTGAAATAGGGGTTGAAAGTTTGTATGGCTGTTCGTCATTTTTTAAGATAAAATCAAGAAACTTGCAACTGAGCTACTTATACCATAACCTAATATAAAAATAAATTTAATCTCAAAGCGTGGTAGGTAGAGGCACTTGCTGAGCAAATTCCCACACTTAACCAAGCGTATTTAACCCAACGGGACAGGAGCTGAGCCCATCGCCGTTATAGAGTTCAAACCTTGCGATGTGCGGGTTCATTACGATGGTGTCTTTCATCGTATGAGCGTTGAGTTGCGTACATAGGCTCGCAAAAAGAGTCCCATTGGTACACGTCCAGTAGCCGGAGTCGAACCCACGATCTCACAATTATAAATCAAGTATCCGACCAAAATAAATATACATAATAAATACACTTCACGCCTTTTAATCCCAAAGCGGGGTAGGCAACCGACCAACTGAATAAAAAAACAGAAGGTCGTAAAGATAAGCATTTTTTAAACTT
>SJJU01002820.1:0-47806 GCA_012932125.1 Conopomorpha cramerella
ATTGCCTCACAGTGTCTATTTTAGTGTCGGTAGGTAACCGCTGTTTTTGGCAGACGTTCACGAATGTCATCCTGGAGGTGTCTCCGTCCACGTCTGAACTCGGCAAACAACGAATACACAGAGCTACGAGACGGGGCTTCATCACCAAACGCTAGTTGAAGTCTCTGGCAACTCTCTTGTTGATTTAACCCACAGCGAAAATAATAAAAAATCAGACCGAAAATTTTCACGCGTTAATTCCATGGTAATGTCTGCAACAAAATTTCAAAACAACACAAAAAACAAATGATAGTTATGGAATTCGAAAATTTTCATAATCCGTAAGAGTTCTTTTTTCAAAATCAGTACTTTTTTGCATTTTTTTTTTCGTATCTGGCCAATTCCAGAAACTTTCAGTATCTATCGTATAAAAAGTGAAACTGACTGACAGATGTTGATATAGCACAGCCCAAACGGCTAAACTCAGGCTCTTGAAATTTGGAACGGACGTATGTTAGGTACCGTAGGGGTGCACTAAAAAAGGAATTCCATAAATTCCCACGGGAACGGGAATTAATGGGAAAATACTTTTGTATCAATGTAGGAAAATCTAAACCGCTTAAGTTAGACGCTTGAAATGTAGGATGCAGGTACTACTAAACTACGCGAATAAAATCACAGGACGTCCACTAGTTCTTAATAAAGGCTTACAGTTTTAACTACTACTACTTCCACTACAGTGGCGCCCGACGTGGGGAACTATTTATATTAGATAATACTCGGAAAGTGGAAACCAGAGAATCGGAGGCGCTAAAATCGAATGTTCCATCCATGAACTCGAACGTCAATTGTATACAATGTATCATCATCATCAGCCCATAGTTGCCCACTGCTGGACATAGGCCACTCCAATTGCACGCCACTGTGATCTGTTTTCGGCTATGTATACATACATTTTATCACTTGAGGTATTATTGAAGATATGTGTTAGGTTAGGTTAAGTTTAGCGTTATAAAAAAGATCTATTATACCTAGATAATACCTTTGGCTTCGAAGAGCCAAGTGGGTTAATGGAATTCCATTTCAACAATTTATAGAGATTAAGACGCCTCTGCCTCAAAGTGCACCTCATTAACATCAGAGGCATTCACTCCAATCTAGTGTCGGTCCACCACCAACTAGAAACCGACAAACCTTCTCTCCTGTTCTTTACGGAGACGCAGATAGGGTGTCCAACTGACACTGCGTACCTGCAGTACCCCGGGTACTCTCTAGAGCACAAGTTCCGGGCACGTACTGTAGTGTACCTTTATGTCAGAGACGACGTCTGCGTCTCCGTAATCTTGAGGACCCCAGACTGTCCGTCATGTGGGTGTTGGTGGACGCTGGTATAGATAAAACTATCTATGCCTGCGTCTACCGCTCGCACTCCGGAGATCAGGAGACGACCAGGCTCACATAATACATCAGTGAGGCGGCTGATGCAGCTCAGCTAAGGTACCCTACAGCCCAGTTAGTGTTACTGGGGGATTTCAATTACCATTACCAAGAATGGCTGTTCCCATACCAGTGTACTGACCACGCTAGGAGAGTAATACGCAAACTAGCTCGTTCGTGAGGCTACTAGGGTTCCGGACGTTGATACGTATATACCTACAGCCAATTGCTTAGACCTTCTGCTGACAACAGATCCAGACAGATACTCAGTTTTGGTATCTTCTCCCCTAGGAAACTCCGACCACAGTCTGGTGAAGTCTGTATCTATGTACTACCCGCCCGACCCCAGCCTCTGAGTCACACGACGGGTGTGGCTATACAAGTTAGCAGATTGGGACGAGATGCGGTCCTTTTTCGCATCTTATCCTTGGCAGCAGGCGTGCTTCTCCTCGGCTAACCCATCGGCATGCGCGGAGGCTTTGATGGGTGTTCTGCGTCAGGATATGGAGTACTATATCCCGTATTCTGATGTAGCGCATGGCGTCAGAGCTCAACCCTGGTTTGGGCCCAAATGCTTGCGCGCTGAGGCGTTCAAACACGAGGCCTACTTGGCCTGGGTTGCTGCCCGTAATGCCCGGGCATCGGACGTTAGCCTGAGGAAAAAAGCTTTCAATAAAGCTTCCAAGTCCTGCAAGAAGGTTATGCGGAGGGCTCGCTTTGATCGCATTGGCCGTATAGGCGTCAAACTGGCTTCGTACCCTGCGGGTAGTAAAGCGTTTTGGTTGCTCGCAAAGGCGGTCGAGGCGAACTTCTGCAACCCCTCACTGCCTCTACTGCTGAAGTGTGACGAGTCACAGTCAAATCTGCTTGCGTCCTTATTTGCGGAATCTTCGCGTCTGGTAACGCGGTAGGTACCTCCAACTACGACTGGCTATGGAGTGACGGCTATGCCCGAAATCCGCATTCGCCAAAAAGAAGTACGTAAAGCGTTGATCTAGACGTGAATAAAAATATTGTTCTGAGGACATGTGCGCCTGAATTGACTCCTTCCTTGACGCGCCTGTTTCGCCTCTCCTTGGAGGCCGGAAAATTACCAGACACTTGGAGGCTTGCCAATGTGCAACCTGCACCCCAAAAAGGGTAGTCGTGCTGACCCTACCTACTACAGACCTATCTCAGTCACCTCCATCCTCTGTAAGACGATGGAACGTGTACTGAATAGCAAGCTAATGACGCATCTCGAAGCCAATGACCTCCTCTCTGACCGGCAATATGGCTTCCGCCGAAACAGGTCCACTGGGGACTTTCTTGCTTGCGTCACGCACATCTGGAGTGAGACCTAGGAGAAACACGGAGAAACCTTAACTGTCTCCCTGGATATCTCCAAGGCGTTTTATAGAGTATGGCACGACAGTCTGATCGGCAAGCTTCCGTCGTTTGGACTGCCTGCTGGTTTTTGCGCGTGGTTAGCTGATTTCCTGAGGGAACGATCGCTCCGAGTAGTCACGGATGAATGCTCGTCCGATCTAATGGCAATTAATGCTGGGGTACCTCAGGGTTCTGTTCTCTCTGCAACACTTTTCCTGCTGCATATAAACGATCGCTGAAACCTGGTATCTATGGGTACGCAGACGACAGCACTATTGTGGCGAGTTACACTTCTGACGCGCGAGCCAGCGGACCGCAAATCCGGCTACTCAGAGAGGAATTGGTTGAGCGTTTCACCTGTCCCTTGTTGAAGTCGCAACTTGGGGCGAGGCCACTGTGGTCAGGTTCAATGCGCTTAAGACCCTGGGTCTTAAGCGCATCGAACCTGTCGTGTCTATTCTCAGCAAAAAGGAGCCCATTTCATCTGGCACTTTCCAGGATGTACCCCTGCCAATAGCCAATCGGCTGGAGCTGTTAGGCATGACGCTGTCCCCCAACCTCAACTTTGGCTCCTATATTGAGGCTACGGCCCAACGCGCAGCCAAGAAGCTGGGCATCCTCTCGAAGGTCCGACGGTATTTCACACCGGAACAGTTGCTCACATTGTATCAAGCACAAATTCGATCGTGTATGGAATACTGCTCTTATCTTGGTATGGATCAGCAAAATACCAGCTTGAGGCTCTGGAGGCAATAGAGAGGCGTGCTAGAAGACTCATAGGTGAGGACAAACTGTTTTTTGCTCGGCTACAGAGCCTAGACCATCGCCGCAAGGTTGCGAGCCTATCTGTTTTCTATCGTGTACATTTCGAAGAGTGTGCTACGGAGTTGCATAACCTAATACCCCCATCGCGTTTTTACAATAGGACAACCAGGAGAACGGAAAAACGTCATCCATACCAGGTGAATTTGCCATTTACGCGAACCAAACGGTTTGCGTCCACTTTCATAGTGCGAACCGCCAGGATGTGGAACGACTTGCCGGAGTCTGTGGTTCCTGCGCAGTACAGTCTGAAGGTCTTCAAGTCACTGGGGTGAATAGGTACCTAATGAACAAGTGTGGTCCATCGTAGACCACATCGCTGCTTAACATCAGGCAGGATGGTGGTCAAATGCTTGTTCATAGTGATAAAAAAAATTAAGATATACATATTTAGTTTATTCGCAGAGGGCACCGGCATTGTATGGGGTCAGTCAGTATGGGAGACTGACTATATGTGGGATTTTTTTATATTTTTATCGGACTGCACAATAAGGTGTTGTAGTACACAATAGGTATTGTTAATCCTAGTTAGAAGCCTTCTGGGGTTTCGAAATAAATTCTTCTCTATTATGATGTAGTTGGACCAATTGGAGAGGCCTATGTCCAGCAGTGGACAAGACGTATGGGCTGATGATGATGATGTAGGTAGTTAATAATGTAGGACTGGGTTGTTTGTTGCTGATGTTTTTTTTTTAAGATTGTATCGATTTGTTGTTCTTGAACCCTCTGATTGAACATATGTATTTGTACGTTGATGATTGATGATATGATATTGTAGAACTACACTAATTTGACTACATTGACTATACCTATTGTTAAGCTGAACATAAGAGCCAATTATATAATTCATTGAATTGACTATATTGTTTAATTATTCATTGTAATGTAATTTAATAAAAAAGATAACTTGCTTCATAATACCGAATGGGTTAAAAAATCCACATTAAAAAAGAAAAATCTTTATTTTTGCAGACATTGGACAACGATCAGCCTCAGACCAAAAACAAGACTTGCAATCCGAAACTGACGTTTATTATAAAACGAGACAACTATACGAGGGGAGGTCCAAAAGTTCGCGGAATATATATGAAAAAAAATAGTTATCAAAATAATTTTATTTTTCCGTCTTCACATAGTCCCCCTTTAGCTCAACACACTTTTTAGACCGAGTGATTAGCTTTTCTATACCCTCGAAAAAATATTTTTTCTCTTTGCCCTCAAAATGGGCTAAAATTGCTTCCTTCACCTCTTCGTCGTCGGTAAATTTTATTCCCCTGAGGTCTTTTTTAATTTTTGGAAATAAAAAATAATCACTGGGGGCTAGATCTAGACTGTAGGGTGGGTGAACTATTGTCTCGAACCCAAATCTGTAGGGCAGCCATCGCCGTATGGCTCTTGTGAACCGGGGCATTGTCATGGAGGAGCAGGACACTTCGCGACCATTTTCCTCTTCTTTTTTCTTTGATAGCCTCATTTAGCTGTTGCAGGAGTGAAGCGTAGTATTCTCCGGTAATGTTGACACCTTTTGCTTTGTAGTCGATTAACAAAATTCCTTCCGTATCCCAGAAAACCGTAGCCATCATCTTTCCGACTGATTCTGACACCTTCAACTTCTTGGGAGGTGGTGTACCCTTTTTATGCCACTGCATTGACTCTTGTTTGGACTCAGGTTCATAACGATGAACCCAAGTTTCATCTTCAGTAACAATCTGCTCCAAAACTTCAGCCGGTTCGTCGCCACAGATCTCCAAAAAATGCTTTGACGCGTCGACTCGCTGCTTTCTTTGAAGAGGCGTGAGCATTCGCGGTACCCGTCTTGCACTCACTTTTGTCATGCCAATATGATCATGCAATATTCTCAAAATGTTTTTTTAGATACTCCAGTTAATGCAGATAATTGTTTCTCTTCAATCTGGCATCCTCCAAAACAAGTTTTTCAATTTTTTCAACAATATCCAACGAGGTGGCCTCTACAGGGCGCCCGGAGCGGGGGTCATCTTCGATTGACTGTCTTCCATGTTTGAAAAGTCCATTCCACTTGTAAACCATGGTTTTGAACGGACATTGTTCCCCATAAACAGCTTCCATTTCTTCCATTATGATTTTCGGGCTTTTTCCTTGTTTAGTGAGAAACTTGATGACAGCCCGATGCTCAATTTGCTCCATAGTTGCAGATCACTTCCGGAATTATTTCTTCTCTGGACGATAGCTCAGTAATGAATCATGACAGAGGGTAGAAATTTGGTATATATTACATATACATTATACTCCTAATTACATGCTCATTAGCCTGCTACCGCGAAATTTGACCTACTCCCCTCCCTTCCCCTTCATTCCGCGAACTTTTGGACCTCCCCTCGTATGAAAAACAAGCAGGGGTGAAAGAGTAAAAGACAATATCGTCTGCGTATCAGGGTATATCTGGATCCAAACTGTCAAATTAGTACTAAAAGTGACAATTTGGATCCAGATATACATAATTTTCAATACACTTTAGTGGAACAGAGACAGACCGAAGGTGGTACGTGGCTTATAATGCTAGTTGTGTTTGATATGTCCCTTCAGCATTTACAATAAAGTCACAGAACAATATTTCCCTATTATATGTAGAAGTAGTTGATCAATCAAACAGATAGTCGGGCCAGAGTCTCATTAAAACGTGGCGCAATAACATATTGATCAAATAAGAGTCCTCTCCTTTACTTCTCACTCTCATACCATAATAACCTTCTTTATTACACCATATTAACAACAATAATTACAGCGAAAAAATAATGTTGAAAATGAGAAATAAAAAACACCATTTGGATCTCATCGCTTCCCGCGCAAACCTCCCAGAAAAAAAACATATTTTTTTTTTTTACTTTGCTATGTTCCGCTTTAAAGCCAATTCTGCCACAAATGTCAAAGAAAATTCCCCATTGATCAAATAGGAGTCCTCTACTTAACTTCTCACTCTCACTACATTATTTTTCATCACCAGCACATTTTTACACTAATTCCACCATATTAACACAATATTTCTTTGAAAATGAGAAATAAAGAAGCCATTTGAATCTCAACTCATCGCTTCCCGTAACAATCTCGGAAAAACATATTGCCATGCAACTGACAGTAGACTGACAATGATATCAATTATCGCATGAGCAACGATCGAAGCGTGTGCTGCGCGTTTATAAGAATTTTGTTGTGGTTGTGATTTATGAGCCATTAAAAATTGAATTGAAGTGTTATGCTTGTGGAACTGAACGTTTGTTTCTGGCTCTCGTGTAGAACACTTAATTTTATTACAAATTAATTGTACTTATTTATCTCATCGAGCATAGTTTACATTACATAGACATCGTAGAATACCTCTAACATAAATTTCACTGGAAGATTTTTATTATTAAAAAATGGCTTTAGCACTTCAAAGAAAAGCAAATGTAGGTTTTCTGGTCGTACAATTACTGCAGTCTTTATACAAGCAAATTTGTCGATTAATAACGCAACAGTAAAAGCATAATATAAGCTGTTCCTCAATTTTCAGGTACGTCTGCCACCAGAAGTAAACCGAGTATTATACATAAGGAACTTACCATACAAGATATCAGCAGAGGAAATGTATGATATATTTGGAAAATATGGAGCAATCAGACAAATAAGAGTGTAAGTATTCAAGAAAAAAATATAGATGCAAAGTTGGTAATGAATCTGATAATAAAGCAAGTAGGTACACTGTAAAACAAGTAAACTGGACACAGTAGTGAATAGATGTATTATGTGTATATATAATATCATACATTTATATTTAGGCTTGTGTAGTTCGTAAACAAACAAGTTCATAAGATCACTCCCATAAACACAACAGATGCAAACTATATTTTTTTATAGTTCACAGCATTCTGACCACCTTAGTTCATAACCAAATTAACCAGGTTTGTGTAAACCAAACTATAGCTGTTTCACCCCCTCACTGCACAAGTACCTATATTGTGTGACCCATTTGTTTACTATTGTCAGTGGTGTGGTTGGCACTATAATTTGTCTTATTTCTGTAATTTGTTATTCTGTCAAAAACTATTTTCTATACTTGATACCGACTACTTTTATTACATTTTAAACATAATCAACAGTAACATTACTTAAGTCCTAGCATAACCAGGGAGTACATAGGTCCTTGCAGATATCTCTCCATGTCCCTCTGTCCAGCGCTGCCATCTTTGCGCACTCCAGTCAATGTCCGCCGCCCTGAGCTCGGAGTCCACTCCATTTGTAATTGTGTTTGGCCAGAAAATTCTCAGAATGGCTCTGAGTGACTTATTTACGAAGACTTGCAATTTGCTTGTAATGCTTTTGGTCACTTTCCACAATTCACAGCCATACAGCAGCACAAACTTCACAAAGGATTCGAAGAGGGAGGGTTTTATGTGTGGGGAGAGAATGATTGACTTCCAGACTGAGCGCAGTTGAGTGAATGGTGCTTATGCCTTCTTCATTTTTGACTCGATGTTGCGTTCTGCACTGCCGGATGTTAGGATGCTGCCAAGATAACAGAACAAAGTCACAGATTTAAGGGGATTGTTTAGGGACATGTCTTCTGAATTTTTGGAGGAGATTTTCATGTCAACAGTTTTAATTTTATTGATCCGCAATCCTATATACATTGCTGCATCTTGTATAATAACATGATAATTATAGCACTATTGATTATGTTTAGAATTTAATAAAGGTATAAAAAAAAAATAAAAAAAATAAATAAATTTATTAATATACATATTGATGGTAAAACCTATTGTAAGATTATAGATATTTTATTGCATACAGGATATGTACATCAAAACGAAGGAGTAATTTTTCTGCCAGTGCTTTCCTAGTTCCGATGCTATTCAATACTCAATATCTTTATAGCAACTCAGTGAGTTTGTTTAGGAGTGGTGAAGTGATCTGAGTGATCCTAGTCACAAACTATGTACAAGACTAATAATATGTAGAGAGAAGCAGTTGAGAGAATTCCATTGTCATATTTGTCAGCATCTATCCAAATTTCTTGGGTAACTTCAGCAGTTTGAAGGGAGTAAGTGACCTAGGTACTAAGATATAAGGAAAGGTGATAAGATATTTTTCAAATGAACCAAGACATGTCTTAAATAGTCAATTTAGATGATATTTTGGTTTGTTATAGAGTTAAGTGCCCTGACCAATTGATCCTTACAGAGCAACCACTGTTTCAGTTCTAAAATATTGTTAATGGAAGATACAGATTTTCAGTACCTACATACAAGTTATACAGTAAAGTTTTTTAGATTTTTGTGTAAGAAGTATTTTGATATCTCTACATAAAAAAGCATTGAATGGCAATGAAAAAAATGTACCCTCTGTTTATAATTTTTTGTTACAGTCAATATTTTATATGGCAAAAAAAGTACTTTCCAACCACTATATCACAGAACCGAATTCTGAAACAGTGGCTGCACCCATAGGCACTTTTGATCAATAACTTCGAATCTACATCATGTAAAAATTTCATTCAAGTTGAGAATGTAAGATTTTAAAATCTCTAACTTAACATTGTTCACGAAATAAATATTTTTCCTTTCAGAGGTAATACACCAGAAACAAGAGGTACAGCATTTGTTGTGTATGAAGATATATTTGATGCCAAAAATGCTTGTGATCACCTATCCGGCTTCAATGTATGTAACAGATATTTAGTGGTATTGTACTACAGATCAAATAAGGCCTTTAAAGGCATGGATATTGATAAGAAACAAGAAGAGTTGGATGCTCTTAAGAAAAAATATGGCATTTCTTCTGAAGACTTGAGGAAGTAATTATATCAAAATAATATGTACCTAATAGTGTAATGTAAGGTTCGAAAATTTGTTTAAGTACTTCTATTCAATAACACTGATATCAATAAGTGTAAGTACTGTAATAAGTATTGGTATTGAAAAAATATGACAATTGGTGTGAATGAAACCAAATAATGTAAAACTCTGTAATAATAAATAGGGCGAACACTACTCTTCAATTAAACACTTAAAAACTACAAACCTGTTTTCTTCTATAACTGCTTTGGCATAATACAGTGCAACAAATTATTGTAGGTATAGTGTGTGGCTAATAAGTCAATAGCATTTTAGATAAGTTTATAAATAATAATAATATAGGCATTTAAATAAAGCCAATTAAGTTTTATTGTGATGGAGAATGCTCCATATTGTAACTATACAAATACAAACAAAATGCACCTTAAATAAATACAGGAATGGGAAGCAATACTAATAACATATCTTCGGCAATAACACACCTGTTATAATAATATGAATTATTATTACAATATTGGTCCAAGTTTAAGGTGGGTCATCATGTACCTTTCCAATTTCCGGCATTCTACAAGAATGTGCTCTGGTGTCTGTGTGTTCCGGCTTCATAGTAGTTTTCCAACAAGGTATTACAACAGTTTGGTTAAGACAGCAGGCCCACATTGACGAAGAAATACCCAAGACAGATTGTTAGGTTGGGAGACCTAATGTCCAACAGATGTCAGTGGTCTGACATCAATAAGCCCAAAGAACATACATGTCATAGGCAGATAGGTGTGACTTAGTGGTTAAAGAAAGCTAGGTATGAATAGTCTACTTAAAGAACATCCTAAACAGTCCCCTTTCCTGCCGTAATAAGCAAACGAGTTTATCGAGTCCCGTGTTCAAAGTCAACAATGCTAACTTAGTAACTTTACTACACCTGGAGGGATCCATAAGTCATCCACCATTAACCGCCCATGGGAGAGGTTTGTTTGGTGTATTGGCTATGTGCAAAGCGAGTAGTGGCAGACAGATAACGACCGCAGCGCACAACACGGCAGAAATCGGAAACAAATGCGAATGATCAGCTGTCAAGTGTTGATTGCAGTACAAAATCAAAGCAAAGAAATGGGCCATGACTGTTGTTGCGTTGTTAAATTTTAACTTGTTGCGTCCTTACATGCTCGGCTAATACTAATTTATTGCATTTTATCTCACTTTGTGGTTGGAAACTAATATGTGTAATAGTTTCAAACCCGGTTTTTATTATTATATTAATTTTACAAACTATTGGATAAATTGCACTTATATAATATTGTCAACAATACTATTTTAATCTAGGTTTTTTTTATATTTGCAAAGAAAACTAACAATGTTTATATTGTTATTATTTGACAGCTTCCGCAAATGTTGTAAACGCTACGCCTCGCCACCGTCGCGCACATAGCCAATACAGCATCTCTACTGCTAACCTTAAGGATTTCACCTTCGAAATGAAAAATAGGCATACCCATAGTTTTAAATGTTTTTATTGTGTTCTAGTTATACATTTTTCTGTGCATTGGTTAAAAAGCACGAAAATAATACAGGATATGAGTTGGTACCTATGTACATACAAGCTGAATAATATTAGTTAATGTGGCATGATTTGCACCATTTAATGATACATGTAGTCATTAACTATTTTAGGTAGTTTTCGCGGGAATGTAGGTATTTTTAAATGAAAAGCAAAGTGGATCAAGTAAAAAAACCTGGGAAATTTTAGAAGCACTTGCCACATAGGTAACAATATCCCAGTGCTCGGCAAAGAACGGGCAGTTGACAGCCATCCATTGTCTTGAGAAGTCGTTTTATTTGTCTTTTCATTTAATGACATTTTGTAAATGAAATTTATTTCCAGGAATCCTTAGATCCTTCTGAAATTACTTACTAGCCCGTCGAAATAATTGAGTAGGTAGTAGCTTATGGAATGTATAGAACCGCAACAAAAAAGCTATTAGGTACTTTGCAAACAGTGGGGCAGTCTTTTAGGAATAATGAGATAAAACTCACCTCGTACTCCAACCACATAGGATGAAGCCAAGTAGGCTATTGCAGTCGCGATGGCATTTTACAAATTTAGTCCATGTGGTCCAAGGTGAAATTAGGGTACACACGGCACTGGTTGTGCTATCGTTTGCCATGAACGGCCTGGCACTCCCCAAAGTTTGCGAAGCACCTTAAAATACATAGATTAAACATACCTATAATGGTAAATAGCCAGCTTTTAGGTAGGTACACCAGTGTCAATAAAAATTTGGTACGTACCTACCTAAATTAAACATACCAATCATGAACGAATGTAAGTTTGCAACTAAATAAGTATTACAAATGATTCAGGCAGAGTACTCTGATTTGGTAATAACTTACAAACTACATACAATTATTTCACGATAAATTAATATAACTTACAAGCATCAAGATGCTTCAACCCTTGCATGATGTGTCGCCAGCATGCGACGCTTATGAAGGATTATTCAGTCTCAAACAACGAACCAATCTTACTAATCTCAAATCATAAACAAAAAATGAAATAAACTTTTTTTTTGTTTTTTTTTCTTCTGTTTAACAAGAATAAAGATATTTACAAATGAAACAAAAAAAATCAAAGAAGTTTGATATGGTAATAATTGAACAAATAAAAATGGTACACATAGTTTTGACCAAGCTTTTGTTTTGTGACAAGACTACTTATTTGGCACATAAATGTTACAATAAATATCAATACATAGAAACAAGACATATTACAATATTTGCTAATTTGACATGCATATTGTGATTGTCTCGCCTATCAGAATCGATATTGGGATAAGCAGCATCATATATTTAAATCACTGAATGTGCTGAAAGTAGAGATCGTAATGTTAATATTGATAGTATATAACATGAAAGTACTATTTTTCACTATAGGTATCGTCTTTTAGAACAGGTTAATATCGATATAACTATAGCCAAGTATAGTCTCTAGTGGAAACAAATTGTAAACTTCTACACAATTTAAGAAGTACATAAGAGTTAATGGGGATTTATATACAATTATATTTGTCCCAACACATTCCCACTTACTCGTTATAATCATTTAACAAATTGGCTGTTTATATCAACATGTTTCAGTCGAGAAAAAGAAAACATAAACATGAGTATGGAAACTAAAACAACACTACAAAATAAACTAATGATTATTGTTAAAAGAAACAAGTATAGAAAGTAGTTTTTATTAACAATACTCATATTCATTACAAACATTTCGTCATTTTATTTCATTACGACATTGAAAGCACACGTTTGAAAATTAAACCAATGTATTCTTTAAGTAAGAGGGATTATGTTCAAGTAAATTTCTTTAAAGACATCAAAAGCGTTAGTGTAAAATACATATACGTCTTATAATACCTACATTTATGGCTTAGTAAAATAAAGTCTTTGCAAAGGAGTATCATAAATAATAATTCTTAGAAACGACTGTAATAACTATTTCGAAAAATAAAAACAGTTGTTACACATAGAAATACCTAGTGGAAAAACAAAACAAAGCTTTAACATAAAACAATACGCAAGGTAACAATATAAATATAACAATGGAAGAATACTTTGTAAAACTAAAGCCTACTGAGCTGTAGTAGGTGTAGAAGCGTGACGTGCACGCTCTTCGGAAACTAATTGCTTATTGAGATACACGTCTTCCTCCGTGGATGTGTCAATCAGATCTAATGTCAGTAGAGGTTCGTTAGGGTTGAGTGGGTCCCTGCCTACCTCTTTGCAAATGCCAACAAATTCTTGCTCTACACTCAAATTTTGGAATCTAAGGCAGTCTTCAACAGTCCAGTCTTGGTGGAGCGGGTATACGTCTGAAAATAAAATGGTTGGAATGTTATTAAACGTCTCAATTCAAAATTAAATACATATTATAACCCGCAGTGACTGAGACCTGTGGTGAAACCGTGAAATATTTCAATAATAAATTATTGCGACAAATTTTAATAATCGGAAAGAAAACAGTGGTATTATGCATTAGTTATTACAAGATAGGGGCGGATTTTATTTTATTATATTAAAAAGAAGGAAAATATGACTGGTCCGTACAGTACGACTTTTTGGCAATGCTGAATATTCAATACAATTTCTTAGAATTTTACATGTATTCCTCCATTTATGATAGTGTGTTAGGTTATTTGGATATGGAGCATAATCACCAACTTAAATTAAATAGTATTTAAGCAAATGACAGTATCGCAGTGTAAGATGAAACGCACCATAGAGCTTGGCCCTGATGGCCTGCGGCGGCAGAGAGCGCGCGAGCGGCGCGGCCGCGGGCACGGCCCGGAGCGCCTTGCTGCTGAACAGGGCCAGGTCGCCGTAGTCGCAGAAGTATACGGACACCATCTCCGATGACACCGTGCCCGCTATCGTCACTCTGCGAGGAACAAGGACGAATCAGAAATGTTACAGGTATGATCACGTGAAATAATGTTATGTTTTTTTAATTATGAGATAGATATAGGTACCGTTAACTCATAACAATCCATGTCTCGCCATGAAACACCCAACTGATAGAGATGGTGAGTCTTATCGCCAGTATTTGAATAGCAGGTTTTGTCTTACAAATGTTGTGAAAATACCAACATAACCATACCCATTTTGTACGAAAGTGTTATTGGTAGAAAGAGTAGAATGTAAGCATTGTTTTAGGTACTTTATTCAGTTGAAAGAAAATGTAAGTAGTTTTCTTGCTCTGGCCGTAAATGTTGACAATAAAGCACGAGGTAAGACTAACCTGTACCACGTATTATCTTTCTCATAGAATACAGTGCAGAGCTCGCCGCTGACGGGGTTGATGGGCGCGTCCTTTTCCGACAGCTTAGGACATTCAATTTGGAGTGACGTCATCATAGCCTGAAGGCTGTGCCGCGTGCTGTTTGGTTGTACCTAGAAAAGTGACATTATCATGTATTTGTATACTTACATGCATCGTCACTTCCAACATATGATAGTATGACATGCAACTGTCAAAATATTCTAAAAAATATTTAGATCGTTTATGTACCGAAAGACTGTTTTTTTTTATTTCGTTTCGAAACATTTTTTTTGTAGTGGTGGCGCTACCAGTATGCTTAGATGGTAAGTACATTCGGTCGCTAATGGTTTACATATCGCATGGTTACAATATAAAGGACCCAATACGAAACATGCCGACTTTGTAATTTAAGTTTTGTATCTTTTATGTTAAGGTTCAATTTCATAAAATGACACGTTTTGTTTTGTGTCACTTTTGTTCTAACTGTGCGATATGTAAAACTTACAATGAAGTTCCAGGGATTAGCGGCCATAGCTACAAAGACGTCGAAGCACTGTCCGGGATGGGGCAGGGCGGGCGGCGGGGGCGCGCCGGGCGCCGTCAGCGTCCGCCCGTCGTCGTTACCCCCGCCGCCGCCGCCGCCGCCGCCGCCGCTAGACACGGTGCGAAATATACGCTCCTTTTTGCGATTCAATGCCTCCACGTGGTCCGTAGAGTCATTCGGCTCTTCCTTCGTCTTCTCCGTCCTGTACAGGCAATAATTCAATAATGTTAGTGAGTTATTCTTGCCGAAATGCAATGAGAAAACGTTCATTTATTTGTCTTTAATCCCCTTTAATCGTAAACTAGAACTGTAGGGGTTAAAACTAACGAGTTCTATTTCGAATACCTACAGTCTAACCACCAACATTTAAATTACCTAATATTTAACTTTTGTTATTATTAAAGGCCACCTACTATTTTATATTATAATTATTTATAACTTACTATTTATAAGTACTATATTATATTAAAACATTAGGCTAATGAAGCTACTAGTATAAAGTTTTTTGCTCCGGGAGTCATCGACTGTACATATTACGAATTATATTTAAAAAACGAATTGACTAAACTAAAGACTGTCACTCTCCCCTCTTACGGAATTCAGACGTCGAGTTGCGACAACACCGCGTTTAATACTATAAACGATTATAATTATTAATGTAAACAAAATGAAGACATAGAAAGATTACTAAAAAAAAAATAAGCATGGGTTATTTTTCATTTAATTTGCATCGATGCAACTTTCATGTTTCAGTTCTGACGGCTATTATTGCTATGGGTACCCGCCTCGTCATGTTATATTATCGAATAGAGCTAAGGAACCCAGTTAAGCGAAGTTGAATCTACTGGAACTGAGTAGGAGGACTGTTTAATGTAGCGTGCAATCGATGTACGTATTGGCAGAGGACAGGAAGCGCCGCTGTTCGTATCTTCCGCAGCCGGCTACATAAAAACATAGTGACAGTATTTAGAGGTATCGAAGTCGATGGCTGGTACTTGAGCGGTTATCAAACTTACATCTAGGGAGGGAGGCAGTACCAAAACTCAGATGACCCTATTCTCCCGACCCTATGATACCGTTTCGGCCCCTGCTACTCTATCCACAGAGGGACAAACGCGGGTATTTAACCGGTATGTACTACAATTATGAATTATGAATTGTAGAACTAGAATATCTAAACAGCAAACTATCGCTAAGCAAACATTTATGCTTTTTATAACAAGTATAAAAAAATATAAGTGAAGTATATAAGTAACAACAGTGCATTGACTAAATACTACACAATCTAATGTGCTTTCCGTGGGATTCTCAGTTTCCTGGTCATCCGGCATTCTTGGAAGTTCGAGATGGACGTTGTGTAGAACTGTACGTGAGGCTCAACGTTATCTTGTGCACTAAAAAGAAATGCGCCAATTGGAATTTATTTACATAGGTAACCCCATTGTTGTAAAAATCGTGCGTAGCTCGTAATTATTTCCTCAAAGTTTCCAAAACTTATTTAGTAATTTTTTACATATTTCAACTTTTTTTGTTTTAAAAGAGTGGTGGTGTCTGGACGGAAATAGATTAGAAGTACGTGAGCTAATTGGAAATGAGCTGATATTTGAAATAGGTTTTAACATTGTGTCGTGACGACATTGGCATTTACAGGTACATTTGGGGATCAATAACAACGACGGCTGCGCTGGAACTCAAATTTATGAAATCGACCATAAAGCTTTTGATCTAATGCGCATTTGTCATCATGAAGTGGACAATTTAAAGGAATCTCCTCACTAAAATCATCCCTCGTCAAAGCAGTGATCGAAATCGATATGGATGTGGTGCGTGCCGCCATCGACGACTGGCCGCGTCGACTGAAGCATTGTATTCAAAACCGAGGTCGACATTTTGAGTAGTGACTGTATCATTTAATTAGCAATTAAATTACTTTCATTTTGATGTATAATACATTATTAAATCAACATAGGTTTTTTAGTACTATCATATTTTCTGTGTTACATTACTTATGACCTGACTACGTATACAAAACACCAAGAAAGGGAGAATCAATACAGGAGTGGGCAGCATATGCAGCAGGCACGCGCCAGCAGAACCTAGTCGGAGTGTACATAATATTAGTGTGCTCACGACTAATACTGACATTTGCAGCTGCATGCACTCGTACTCGAGCAGCACGGCGTTGTTGACGGAGGCGAGGATGTTCTGCGGCTCCGTGCGCACGAAGAGCTCCACGTGCGGGGGGCCGGCGGCGGCGGCGGCGGTGGAGGCGGCGGCGGCGGCGGCGGGTGCCAGCGCGCGGCACAGTACCTGCGTGTTGAGCAGCAGCTCCCGCAGCCGTGACGTCATGCTGGGCGCCGCGCGCTCCGCCTCGCCTAGTCGCACTTGCTTAGCCTGCACGATACGGATTACCATTTGATTTACATACAAACACTCCACCGTCCACGCTTACCTCCCAGAGGGGTAGGGAGATTTCTAATGTTACGGCCATACATATTCTCCGGTTACGAATACTTTTCAGATAACCTTCTTTTGAAATCGGAGGAGTTCTCAGGGTTGGTGGACGAGCTGCATTCAAGCTTACTTCCGGATAGCAATGTGCTTTTGATATCACACTGCGAAAATGTTGTTACACAAACTATTAAAAATGCCGAAACAGCGTAGAAATAAGAAGATTTTAAAACGGAAAGAAAAATAAACATTACTGTTTATTATTTTGTATTGTGCATGGGTGATGGGTGATGGGTGTGTTGTGTGGTGCAGAGCGCTGGGCGGGTACCTGTCGCGGGTAGGAGTTGAGCGCGTGCGAGAAGGCGTGCAGCGGCACGAGCGAGGAGAGCGGCGCGCGCAGCAACAGCCCGCTGTCCACCAGCTGCGTGCGCACCGTGCCCTCGCCGTCCAGCCCGCTGATTATGATGCACCGCACCCTGCCGACCGACACATCATTCACTTAACATCTTACATATTTGAACAGGTTTTGACTTGTTTAATTACTCATTATTTTTCAGATGTTTATTGTATTGAAATGTATAACGACAGAAAACAGTATTTCACTCACCAGTCGCCGTCGATAGTGCGCACGATGTAGAGCGGCGCGGCGGCGGCGGTAGCGGGCAGCGGCGCCGCCGGGGACGCCGGGAGACGCCGCCGGTAAGGACCTACACCAATTAAACATTGTTTTGATTTTTGGGATTGACAGTTACAGATACAGTTTTACGTATAATTAATTAAATTGCGAAATTTAAAAAACCTCCGTCGTGCCCTTTCATTTGATACCCCACTTGAACATATTTTTGTATAAAATCGTCTTTTTTCCCCACTTTCAACCCCCATAACTTTTCAGTGGGTGAACCGATTTCCACCAAATATAGCTAAGAACACTCGCGACGGATATACCTTTCAAACAAAACAAATAATCCGTTTGGGAGCTACGTTGCCACAGACAAACTTATAACACCCCGTCTTTTTGCGTCGGGGGTTAAAAACAAAACTACTTAAGAGAAAATGAGTAATGTGCCCAACGAATAAGATATGGATGTAGTATGGAAGTATACGGCGTGTACGGCGCATACCTGAGGTGAGCAAGGCGAGCGCGGCCCGCACGGCGCGCGCCCCACCCGCGCGACACACCCACACGCGGCCCTCCTCCGTCACGCAGCCCACCTCCACCTCGCACGGCTTCTGCATAAGTCATTCCCCATCCGGATTTCAAAACAGTTTCAATTATATGTAAACGCAAAAAGTGGTTACAGCCTCTAAATTTATCTGTAATTAACATTTTATACGATAATCTATACTAATATTATAAATATATATACACTTCACGCCTTTTAATCCCAAAGCGGGGTAGGCAAAGGCACTTGCCTTGACTTTTATAACTCAACGTGACGGGGTGAGCCCATCGCCGTATATAATAGTATAAAGAGGAAAGAAATGAATGTATGGATGGTTGTAACGAATAAACTCAAAAAGTACTGAACGGATTTCGATAATTATTTCACTATTAGAATTGATTATATAGAATTGTTACACTATCCCTGCGTAACATAAGCCATCATGTATCCCAAAAGACGTGAGTAGCACACCACACGGCACGGCTAGTATTTCCTAAAGTTCCCAGTGATAAGTAGAGTAGGTTAAGTATAATGGAGGGAGATGTAACCTGTGTGATGTTGAAGACAGCGGCGGTGCAGAAGTCGTTGATGATCTCCTTGTTGAGGTTGAGGTCGCGGGCGGTGGAGGTGTCGTAGAGCACGACGGAGACGGCGGGGTCGGCGGGGTCGTGGCGCGGGCCGGGCGCCGCCACCAGCACCTCGCCCTGCAGCCGGCGCGCCACGGCCTCGCCCGAGCCCGCGCACGCCGCCAGCTCCTCCGCGCCCTCCAGCCGGCACAGGATCGCCTGAGCGACACCCCACACTCACACACATATTCACGAACAGACCACCGTTTTCCGTAACGTGATACAGTAACAATCTGTCTTTAACGACATTCAAACGACACTTCAAAAAAAAGAGTCTTTAAAACAAGAATGTCCCAGTCTTTTGAATAATCAATAGGAAATTTAAAAAAACTGCACTTCGCGCCCAAACCGAGGAACTACCCACTTGCTAAGCAAATACCCACGGCTTATTTAACCCAGCATGAAAACGGGGAGCCCATCGCCCTTATAGGATACACACACCTTGTGTAGGTAGGTATTCTGGTTTTATCAGGATGTTCTTCTTCATCGTATAAGCGTTGCGTTGCATATTTAGGCTCTTAAAAGACCCATTGGTACATATCCAATACCCCCAGTCCAGAAACCGCAACCTCCCAATAGCACGAAAATTTACAATCGTGAAATCCCTATCAACAGTTGGTAAATACATTTTTTTTAATTTACCTTAGACTTTATTACTAGAATAACTAAGCAGACGAACGTATGTCGATGTCTTATAGCTGAGATATCAATATCCGTCAACCGATCACTTAGTGTCAGGATACGACATGGACTTCTATACAAACGTACAAAAATAAGTTTGTATACTAAGTTTTTTTTCAGTATGAACAAGCGTTTCACCACTATCCTATTTGATGTTAAGTCTGACTATACTTTCCCATACTGACCGATTTGAATGAGCCATATTACCCTGTATATTAGGTTATCCCTCAACCAGACACAGATCTGCGTTCGAAATGTTTTGTGGCTGTTATGGTACAAGCAAAATAGGGATAAAACCCCATTACCTTAGGGTCACTATGACAGTGACGTGTGAATAAACCCTACAATCACGGGAACATTATTAGGTACAAGGCTTGGTGAATGAAATTCAGAAAATCATTAATGCTGTAATATCTTGTTTCTATTTAGGATATTAAAATAATAAAAATACCTGTGCTGGTAGAGTCCTGAACTGTGGCTCCAAAATCTTTATGCACCGAAAGTCAGTAACCAGCTCGTCATCACCGTGATCACCCAAGAACACCGTGACAGAGTCCTCGCCTATTTCTAATATTTTAGCCCTCTGCCAGCCCCCGTCCTCAAGTTTTACTGCGTACCTAAAACAGGCATTTCAATAAATGTAACAAAATCAATACCTGTACTAAATATTATTCTTCGAGTTGAAATATCTTACCATGAATTCTTAATAAGCATAGATTTATCTACGGTTGATCCGTAGATATCGTAATACTCGGCCATATCTTCCAAAAGTGTCTCAAACAATTCCTGCGAATTAGTTAGAAAAAAAGTTCATTTTGCGACTTGCAAAAAACACAAATACATATTTTTTTCTCAAAGATACATCTTTGATAAAAACCAAATAATTATACCGACATTGTTTTATTAAGCCACGTCCACAAAGTATTGTGTATTGTCAATAAACTTACGCTGTACTCGGGGCCGACGATCCGCACCCAGATCTCAATGGTGGAGTTGGCCACGGTGACGTACACGCTCCAGAAGTTGTCCGTGGGGAACTGCAGCGGCGGCAGGTCGCTATCGGGAAACTCGTCCGTATATACCGGAAGCGTAATGGAAGGCTCGCTGGTCTTTGTCATTGATGCATCCTGACAAAACATCCATTTAATTATTCATATTCTAAAAATAGTGACGCTTTGACAAATCAAGGGGAAGTGCTAATGTAGTAGAAAAAACAAGTAATAATATACTATTTTTAAATTATTTTTCTTTGCTGTTATAAATGCAATCACAAAAACTCACCTCTTTATTTGGAAGCAAAACTAGAAGACCATTCACAACCCTGTCTTTTATGATTAGAGGACAATTCTCCACCAAATCCTGCCAATTATTTGGCAAATTTTCTTGATACCTCTCCCTGAAACAGGTCAGTAATGTTAAACATACTGAAAGAATTAACTGACACAACGTTGATATGGAGCACCATGCAAAGAGAAGGAAAAGGAACTGAAAGAGGATCAAGGACTAAAATACTAAACACTTCAATTTCTTTTTAAATATAGAAGTTTTATCTTTCTTTACTAGTGGTTCTAAACGTATTAGTATCAAGAGGTAGAATTACGTCGACCTATTTCGCTCGTTTACTCAACAAAGTAACATCTCAAAATGTGACGCTGTTGAAATATCAATCTCATTACTATTACTAAGGATTCTTTTCACAATAACAAAATATTGTGAAATACCGCGTTGTTGCAGTAAATGAACGATTTGTTTCACTGCCCGGTACTCAGAGAAGAAATAGAATACAAAATCAATGAAAGTGTAGTAAAAGGAATTAGCGGCAGGGCAACAGTTTACCGGTAGAGATGCGGCACGGTGGTGGCCCAGAGGCCGGCCTCGTGGTCGGCGACGAGCTGCGCCAGCTTGGCGACGGCGGCGGGCGGCGCGGAGCTGGGCAGCTGCCCCGTGGCGCCCTCCAGCGCGCCCAGCAGCCGCGCCGCCGCCAGCTCGCGCGCCGCGCTCTCCGTCGGCGACTCCGCCGGGTACGACGTCGCTGAGTACGTGCTGTCCACCTGTGTACCACCAGCATTTAGGTAAGCACATTCGTTTTTTTTTAGAAATTCTTCTAGAGGCTTCTGTACTGCTCATTTTCAAAATATTTTATGGCTGCCGTATTTTTTTTTTTAATATAATGAACGTAATAGCGAAATTAAAGACGAAAACTCCTATTGTAACCGAATTGTTGGTGGCATAGTGGTAATTTCAATGACGCCTTTTGCCATTGACGACTCTTATACCATTTTTCATGACTGAGGAGCCCTGACACTTGATGATGTTTTCACACAATGAAGTATATTGACATACATTCAGCAAAAAAAAATCGCAGTTTTTGTAGGACTAATATTTCTTTTCAAATTGTAGTTTAGTTCATTTTTAAGATATATTGAAAAAGACGCGCTAATGCAGAGATGTAATAAACTGTCAGGGCTCTTCAGCCGTGAAAAAGGGTATAGAAGTAAACTGACTAAGAAATTGGTACTAAAATGATAATATACAACCAGGCAGAATATTAATCACACCCAAAGTATGCTCTCTTTAGTTTCTGTCCGTTTGCGAGTTTTACGTAAATATCACTTGAATGCAAAAACTAATAAAAAACTAGGAGTACCTAAGAATACCAAGTACTTCCGTCCTTTCCAGCAGTGTACTCATTTTATATCAAAGCAACAGAACAAAATAATGCTAATGCAACACAAACACGACATAAAAACACATTACCTTAACTGAACAGTGATAAGTATTGCTTTTCTTATTCTTCAAGTTATGGATTTTGTACACAGGTTGTGGTAGCCCAAGCTTTCGACAAGTCCACTCCAGCCTATCCACGGGCGATGACGAATCTGGCGGTGGTTCGAGGTTGTGGGCCGGCGTCACGTCACTTACAGGACCGCTAGTTTCTTGAATTACCTGAAATTACAAAAACTAAATAAATATATCGTCAGCAGAGTAACGAATAAAAAGATAAAACGTTTAGTAAATAGTTACTAATTAACATAAGTCAAACAACTCTATCGATTTTACAAAACCAGATTTGCAGACGTTTGATCTTTAATAGTCTATACATTAAATATTTTTACGTAAGAAAATGTGGGTAAATATCGAAAAGAAAGTTTTAAACAGCGACATCTAGGTTATATTTTGTGGATTTAGAAAGTATCCCATTGATTTTTAATTGCTTTTTTTTTTCTTCCTAATGTGGACTCGGGCTTTTATTCTATTTGCCATTAGTCAAGTAAACTTCTTCTTACGTAGATTAACACATTGGCGGAAAGGAAAATAGACACAATAGATTTTTATTGTTATGACGCCTATAAGCGTTCACTGTTCGGGAAAGAGTTAATATTTAATAATTATTAATCAGACAATGCCATAGTCAAATCTTTCATCAATACTTTCTGTATAGAAGATAACAAATTAATCAATTAGGACTCCCTCTCCTTTGCTTCCACTATATTATTTTTCATCACCAACACAACACATAACACACTAATTCCACCACATTAACACAATAATTGCAGCGAAACAATAATTATGAAAACGGGAAACAAAAAAGCTCTTCGTATCTCATCGCTTTCAGCGCAAACCTCCTAATTTGTGTGTTTTGTTGTGTTTTAATGAAGCATTAAGCGGGAATAACAAATTGATCGGACTGAACTCCTCTCCTTTCTCTAACTTTTAACTTTCCCTTAACGTTTTAACGTTTCTCGCTTTCACTACATTACTTTACATCACCACCACATTGCCACACAAATTCCACCACATTTCGGCTGAGTTACCACCAATAATATGCGAGGATACGTTGCGAGGATTGTGTTATTCAAGAACCAATAGAATTGCTTCATTTACCATGCTCAGCACAGCTCTGGTGGAAATGGTTTAGCGGAACGAGGTTTTTTTGCGTACAAAATAAGCAAGAGATGTGTTGCGAAGGATGTGTCCATAGACGGTGTTTGTTGGAAGCAAATGTGTCAGGTTCGCAACTCGCAAACTATCCTCGTACGCCTCGCACCGCACGTTAATGAGCACTTTTACAACTTCGATACAAATCCTCGTACGATACATTTTCCTCGCACAGCTTAGGTGGAAATACCCACACATTCTCACATCACACCTAGACATCCTAGCACGACATAATATTTGCCTCGCACATCTCTGGTGGAGACGAAGCTACACAACAATGGCAGCGAAATATTTATTTTGAAAATGAAAAACAAAGAAGACAGTTGTATCTTATCGCTTCCCGCGCAAAACCTTCATTTTAATCTTAGTGCCGTCGTTATATTTCCAAAAACTGACATTAATGACAGGAGTCATTGGAAAAGGAAACAGAAGGGAAATTCCTTTCATTTTCTATCGCGGCACGCTGTTGTCCATTATTTGGGCATACTTGAATGGAATGTAGCGTGGCTTGGGATGTTCACAATATCGACTCTACTACTTGTAAGCTAAGCTGAATAATATGCATGTATAAATAAACAGCTGAGGCTGTAATCATTTTCACGTCTATTGTATACCCAATGGCCTTCAGTGTGATTTCTGGACCCTGATTCTTAGGCCCGGCCAACCAGAAACAAGACCTGGTAGGCTCCAACTATCTACCATATAGAAATAACACAAGGCTCCACCAATAGCAATTTAATGAAAGCTCTTCAAATACCTTGATTGGTATAATACTTACTAGTGACATCTGAAGTCAGTCAATCAGTTACATCAAATAATATTTGTCTCTGGCCATAGTACAATCCAGTGGTATAGTGCATTATGTGTATCATACTTACCACAACATCATTATTTGAAGATGGCATTTGCAGAGGAACTGTATTTAGTCTATCTCGCAAGTTTGACATCCTTTGCGAAGCTGATATTTTCCCTGATGACTTTAATTTCTCAGGTTCATTTTTAACAGGTGCTCTAGACTGTAAGAGTAAAAAAGAATTCATTAAAGTGAACTGATCATTTTTAATATATCAGTTCATTTTCATATATAGAACTATAACCTGGGGCGCCTACTCAACCTAAAAAATAGTAAGTGCCTCTAATATGTCACTTGTCAGACTAAAAGCACGAAAAATCTTACCTCAACAGTTGTCGCAGAATTAGCTGGAAGGTTGGTTTTATGAAGTTGTGGAATGGGTTTGGCCGGCTCTGGAAGTAAAGCTGCTGGTTTTGCATTATAATGTTGTTTTGCATCATTATTTTTAGCATATTTTGAATTAAACTGAAAGGAAAGAGACAGAAATAAGAGTCTTATTACTATAATATCCAATGTAGGATGCAGAATAAAACAAAAACAAAAAAATAATAAAATAAAAATAAACCTTTGCATTGTTATTATTACTATAAGAATTTCCTTTTGCTCTGTAGTACTGGTTGGAATATTGGTTATTATAAGAGTTGTTATTGGATGCTGCTGGTTTCCTCCACGAATCCTGTCTTGTAGGAAAGCGATTCTGAAACTTACAACAAATATAATATTTTATTTTTGAAAGAGCCATTTTTCTTTGAGTTAAAGTACAGAATTAGCAGAATACATACAGAAAAGTTCAATTTTGATGATTTCTTAGTCGATTTTTGTTTTGCCACCATAGATGCGATATGCTGTGTCTCCTTGCTTGCAATGGCATCAACAAACCATTCCCCATTAGCATTGTATACTTTAAATCCAGGAACGTCGAGGAACAACTTTTCCAAAGTTGGATAACCCAATTTTCGAAAGGGTATTGGCTCTCCTTGCAGTTCTCTGTAATCACCTACAACAAATAATACGAGTAGTTATAATCACAGAATTGTGTGATAATGACATAAATGCACTTGTTGGCTTCATGGACAAGCTAAGAAGGATAGAGTAGCTCTAACACCACTAACTACTACTACTACTAACATCCAAAGAAGGTGTGCTCTAGTCGCCAAATTTCAGAAAATCCCCAGATAAATTAACTCACTAGGTATTCTCATATGGCATAATCATTAAAGATAAAAATTTGACTTAACATTGTAGCCGTCCAGCTCATTGGGGCTTTATATTTAGATCCCACATTTTCCTTATAACTAAAGCCTTAGTATCCAAAATGCCTAAAATTCGTTTTGAGCACATGCAATTACATCTGATTTCCAAATTGCCTCTGAGATTTGGTACAGATAAAGGAAAATCTTAAAAAAGTTGTTTGATGTTACTATAATGTTCTTCTTGGTTGTGGTTTGAAATCATTGGCTACTTAAAAGTAAATATTATGAAGTAGATGTGATATTGATTAGATATGTCAATTTGTTTGGAGATTTAGAAGTTGTTCCTAGTTCCTTCTCTCTGCGTGATATTTAATTTCTTCAGAGACTGGTAGTCATGGAGTTCTGAAATCTTAATGAACCAGGGAGCGTTTGATATCATTTTGAGGATTGCGTTTGATATAATTTTGAGGATTGCATTTTGAAGTCTCTGTATCATGCTGATATTTGATGGACTAGCTGCCCCACAGCTGGATGCCATAGGTCCATATTAGTTTGAGATATCACTTTGTATATCAGAAGTTAATTATCCAGAGAAAGCCTAGAGTTTCTTCCTAGTATCCAGTGGAATTGTCTACATTTTAGGTTAACTTCTTCTCCTTTGTTCTAATGTGTTTGTTCCAAGTTAGTTGTCGGTCTAAGTGCACTCCAAGGTACTTTACGCTATCATGGTGAGGCAATGTAGTGTTGCCAAAACTAGTGGACAGTCATCTTTACGTAGGGTAAATGTGATCTGGACCAACTTTGTAGCACTGGCATTTATTCGCCACTTCGCCAGCCAATCGCCGATTAAATCTAGACCATTTTGTAACTTTTCAGATGTGATTTTTGCATCTTTGTGTGAAGCTAGAATTGCAGTGTCTTCGGCATAAGTAGCAATGGTGACATCTTGCGTTTGAGGAAGTTATCACTTTTAAGTTTTTCCTTTATCTGTACCAAATGCCTCAAAGGCAATTTGGAAATCAGTTGTAAGTGCATTGGAAATCAGTTGTAATTGCATGTGCTCAAAATAAACTTCAGGCATTTTGGGTACTAAGGTATTTAGACTTTTGGGTATAAGGGCCGGTCAATGGCAATGAGCCGGACAGCATTGTAGGTACATACATAATGTCCAAAAATGAAGTTGTACAACAGAAATTAACTAAGCAAAACTTGAATCATTGTCACCATAATAAAAGTTGTTCATATTAACAAACTCAACAACCTTTATAAGACCATTGCTCAAGGTCCTTTAACACATGTACCCTATAACGTCGATGGGCTCACCCCATCACATTGGGTTAAATACACTTGGTGGAGTATGAGAATTTACTTCCCCTCTATGGGTTCCCTTGTCGTGGCGAGAGGGCTTAGTACCCGGGTAGGGGCGACTGGCCGGCCCGAGAGGGACCGCTGTCCCGAGCTCGCTTTCGAGCCCGCAGACAAGCGGTCAGACTGAAGGCCGCGGAGGGAGAGGACAGTCGGTATTCCAACCGCCGCTGTCCCTATCCTCCGCGCCCTTGCGGGGCCGCCACCGCTAGATGGCGGCGTGGAGGGGCCGCAGGGTAAGAGGAGTGTCAGTGTTGCGGTGCGCTGCGCTCCCTATCCTCTGCGGCCGGAAGGGAGGATGATGTCGGACCCCACGAGATTAGGGGTCCGACGCCGGCAGAGCGGTTGGGTTGTGGCCGTACCGTCGTCAGCCCTGTAGTTCCGGGCGTATACAAAAGAATAGGACTACGGTATCCCCTGCCTGGCGTATAAGGCGTCCTAAAAGGGGTCCTTGGGGTCGTGCGTGTCGGAGGGAAGTCCCCGGCACCTGCTTGGACGGCCCCGGGAAGGGCGGCGGTTACCCTATGATTAACTGCCACCAGTGAAGGAGGTCGCTGGGGCAGACACACCACCGGAGTCCGACAGGACCGATCGCTTGGGCGGGTCCTGATGCAATTCCTTCGGGTACTCCCGGGACCCGCCCTGCTTGCGACACGGAGCTCATCATGGGGGTTTAGTCGGTAAGAGTCCGACACTATCCCGTTCGCTGTCCCCATGGCGGCGAGGTGTCCATGAGGATTACCCCCATGTAAAAAAAAAAGTATGAGAATTTACTTAGCAAGTGTCTCAGCCCACCTCGCTTTGGCATTAAAAGGTGTTAGGTTCTAAAATTACTTTTATAAGAAAAAAGTTATAAATTAAACCAAATATATCGCATAGTTAGAAGAAAAAGGACCAAATACGATACATGCTGATTTTGTAATTTAAGTTTTGTGTTTTTTATGTTCAATTCCATAAAATGACTCCTTTCGTTTTGTGCCCCTTTTGTTCTAACTGTGCGATATCCCTACTAATATTATAAATGAGAAAGTAACTCTGTTTGTCTGTCTGTCTGTTACGCTTTCGCGCTTAAACCTCTCAACATATTTTCATGAAATTTGGCACAGATAATCTTTAGACCCCGAGAAAGAACACAGGGTACCTTTTATTGCAAAAAAAAGGGATGAAGAAGTTGCAATAGGGGTTGAAAGTTTGTATGGGATTTCTTAATTTTAAAAGATAAAACCATGAAACTTTATATTTAAGCACTTGATAAGAAATAATTAAACATTTGTTCTGGCGTTTTTGAAATTTCGACCAGTGAGGGGATGAAATAGGGTTTTTTTTTGTTTTTTGGGAATAAAACCATGAAACTTAATATTTAGTAACTTGATAAGATTTAAAAAACAATTTGTTCTAGCGTTTTTGTGAATTTGACCCCTGAGGGGATGAAATAGGGGTTGAAAGTTTATATACATTTATTAAGATTATTAAGATATTATTTATTAAGATAAAATCATTACATTTTGTATTTACGCACTAAATAAGAAACAAAAATAATTTTCTTATTTTTACCAGTGTGGGGGTGACATAGGGGTTGAAAGTTTGTATGGGTGTTTGTCATTTTTTTAATATAAAACCATGAAATTTGCAACTGAGCTACTTATACCATAACCTAATCTAAAAATAAATTTAATTTCAAGGCGGGTTAGGTAGAGACACTTGCTGAGCTAATGCCCACGTTTCACTAAGCGTTTTTAATCCAGCAGGACAGGGGGTGAGCCGATTGCCGTTATTGAGTTCACACCTTGCGATGTGCGGATTTCATCATGATGTCTTTCACCGTACAAGCATTGCGTTGTGTACATAGGCTCTCAAAGAGTCCCATTGGTACACGTCCAGGGGCCAGAGTTAAACCCACAATCTCACAATTACAAGTCAAGTATCCGACCAACTGAATTATAGAAGGTCGTAAATATAAGCATTTTTTAAACTAAGATTTATTCTATTACACAAAGATATCTCTTTATAAAAGACATGCTATGCGGACGAAGTCGTGGGAAAAAGCTAGTTTTTAATAAATCCCTGATGACCAATGCTACTTAAAATCATCAAACTTGAAAAGTTTTAGGTCCCACATGAAAAGAGCTTGAAAATTCAGTTGTTGGTCAATAATAAATCAACTAAAAGTTACTGGACAGTGAACATGTGGTTATTGTATATTATCACAATAAATTTACTATGATCCAAAATATGCAATTCAAACAAACATTATAAACACCAGTACAGGCCATAATATGAACACTACAATAACTAATGTATAAATTTATGACATGTACCTAATGTTGATCAATAAACAACTAATTATTATAATTATTAGATCTTGCTTGGTGCCTACATACATAAACATTATACATATTTTTCAACTAACAGTACATGTGATACTTACGATTACATTGCCTTACTGTAAGAGCTCCTTTTACAGATAACAATGTTGCTTTTAAGGCTTGAATTACTTGTTCCTTCTCCCCCATTATTTCACCTACAACAATAATAAAAAAAAAACATGCAATTCTGGTAAAAATCTGACAGATTTCAATGTGGATTCCTAAACTCAAAGAGAATGAAACTAAGCACAAATGTAAGCGAAGTTAGGTATGTAAAATACTCTAATACGGATCTAAGTTCCAAATTCATTGCACTGCATTTGCCCGCATCGGTCGAATTGCATAAAATCGTGACGTGTAAGAGAAAACTATTTATGACAAAGAATAGAAAACATTATTTTACTGATTTTACAGTGTTAAGTTTACGCTGGTAAATTTACACAGTAAAAACTCTGACCATTTAGTGCCGACTTACAAAACACAGAAGTCAAAACTTTTCTGACTAACCGTCGGATTCACACAATTTCCCACAAAAGCAAACTAACTAAAATTCAGAGTGAACCACGGTTTTTTTATGTTTTACTGTCAGTCACCGGCGCTTACTGAAACAATAGGAAACATTTTTTTATCATTCGTTTAAAACAAACAGGCTAAGAGACATAAGCCACATAGCCAAATCTTTTTTTTGTCAAATATATTAAAATTTCAATGTTAATAGTCACTATCGTCAAAGTCACATAAAATCAAAGTTTCATTGACATGCATGGAAATAATATTTTATACTACGTACAACTGGAATGTGGACCCAGCATATCTGTGTATACAAAAAACAGTTCAGTGCCCTTGTTTCTCTTAGTTATAATAACAGATGGATCTAGCTGTAATAGGAGGATAAAAGTCAAGGAAATGACTAACTTCAAGCAGTCAGTATTGAAGATGACAGTTAATTTCTTTATCATTTGTTTGTAATTATTAAAAAAAAAAACTATACTAAAATACAACTGACAGAAGTCCCCATGGACACCTACTAGCGACATCTAGATAAGCAATTTTTGGAGTTTGATTTTCCATTGTCACGAACGTATATTTTATGGAGAAAGACTGGAGAGCAACAATGACCAATACGAAGCCTCAAAAATGTGGATACGACGGGTTTGGCAAGTTTTTTGAAATAATAAAATCATGGTTTGCGCGGAAACACAGGTTGGTTGGCGTGATAATAAGCTCCTTTGGATTGGGATGTTTGTTGCCAACGATTGTTGAAGAAGCATGAAGACGGAGCTTGGCTAAATGGCGGATATCGTAGGACGGACCCATAAAATGTCGACGGTGAACATTCATTCATTCATTCATCCACATTCACCGCTAATTTAGCAAGACGGTCGGCGTCTTCGTTACCTGTTATTCCGACATAGCCATGTTAATTCGACTTTCAGTCGCTCCGCCTGACATCTAAATGGAGCGTCTTTATAGCTTACTAAAGAAGTGATTTGGGTGACAGATTGAAACACTAAAGACTAAGGCAATCAGAGAAAATTACCGATTGACGGATGAGGTGGGAATCTATAAGGTTAACCGCCTCATGGACGCCTATAGAGGTAGATTCCCTAGTGAATACAGAAGTGTTCGGATGGGCTTTAAATTGGAGAGCAGTATATTTTTGTTTCATAATACACTGATATGCCTGTATTGGACGAAGAAGATAATTTAAAGGCATCGGTAAATATCCTATGGGTGCCTATGGTAACCATTCCATCGTTCATCTACCAAGGCGTTGAAGGCAGCATTTGCAGCTAGAGTGTTTTTAAAAATACCCAGATCCGTCACAGTTTTAGGTTTAAACACCACGACTTCATAAGGGTACATGAACGGAGGTAATTTGCATATCTTTAAAATGATGTTGTGTGTCAAATTCCGAACCCCACTTTTCCAATTAGACTGTCCGCAAGGTGCAACGCATTGATAGGTGAAGATTTCATGGCTCCTATAATTATCCTCATGCATTGAAATTGCATTTTATCTAGCTCCTTCAGAGACCCCTTACTACATGGCTCGAGAAGGAATGAGCCATAATCTATTACGCTCGCTGCGGATTAAAGCATTGTGCAGTAGCTGAAGAGAGGGATGAGCCCCCCACCCAACGCCGGCGAGTGTCTTGAGAATAGGGACGGCGCGTTCGCATTTCCTGACAAGGTAGTTAAGGTGATAAACTCCAGAAAGCTTTAGATATAGATATACGCCTAGAAACTTAACCTTCTGGAGGACTGGGATCGTGTCGCCAGCGCCGATATTCCTATTCGCAATGTACCACTCAACTCTCAAAACGGCACTTAATGAGGTGCTCAAGGATGTTCGACTAGACGGTAGTCATAGCAATCGTTCGAAAGCTATTGGGGTCGCCCGAACTTCTTCCCGGTTTCAGGATGGAGGAGATAATTTGAGTATGCCAAGAATCTGGATTAGGTATATGAGTTGTAAAGCAAAAAAAAAAAAACTAAATGCAGATCGGGTGCATTTCGGAGAATGTGCTACGGAGTGGCATAACCTAATAACCCCCATTTTACAATAGAACAACCAAGAGAAAGGCAAAACGTCATCCATACCAAGTCGATTTACCATTTACGCGAACCAAACGGTTTGCGTCTACATTCATAATGCGAAACGCTAGGATGTGGAATGACTCGCCGGAATCTGTGTTTCCTGCGCAGTACAGTCTGAAGGTCTTCAAGTCGCGGGTGAATAGGTACCTAATGAACAAGTGCGCTCCATCGTAGACCACATCAGGCAGGATGGCATCAGGCATCTTCTTAATTCATACTTTGGCCTTATTTCCCTTTTGTGTCTAATCGCTTCCCGCGTAAATCTCTATCCACAGAATGATTGGATTGATACAAAAATAAATTGACAGTTTGACAATGTATATGTCAAAACTATCTTGTCAAAATTGTCTTTTCTATTGGAACCGTGTTTTGGCCAGCGGTTAGTGTTTATAAAATCGTAAAATATTTTGTCTATCACAAATGTTTTCCGTCATTTTTCTGTGAAAAGTGAATTCCTATCTACTACTGTGAAGCCCCGTAGTAATATTTTCATTTATAAGTATTATTTGACTTTGCAGGTAACCCAAACATTTCACCAAAATGGGGAAGGGTAATAATATGATCCCTAATGGGCATTTCCACAAGGATTGGCAAAGGTTTGTGAAGACGTGGTTTAATCAACCTGCCAGGAAATATCGCAGGAAGCAAAACCGTATCAAGAAAGCTAAAGCTGTTGCCCCTAGGCCTGCCGCTGGACCACTTCGTCCAGTCGTACGTTGCCCCACTGTGCGTTATCACACGAAAGTCCGTGCCGGTCGTGGGTTCACCCTACGTGAAATCAGGGTAAGTTATGTTATCTTTGATCAATGTTTTAATTTTAATAGAAAATGTAAATAGGTGTTCGTATATAGGTTTCATTAAGTATGTAACAAATAGTCAATTTGAGCTGTAAAGGATGTGAACAGTGAAGAGCGAAGGCAAGATTTGAAATGTTTCTCAAGTTGGCAATTGTTTACAGGCTGCTGGACTAAGTGCAGCTTTTGCAAGGACTATTGGCATTGCTGTAGACCCCCGCAGACGTAACAAGTCTGTTGAGTCTCTGCAAACAAATGTACAACGACTCAAGGAATATAGGGCACGTCTCATCCTGTTCCCTAAGGGCAAGAAGGTTCTGAAGGGTGAAGCAACTGAAGAGGAGCGCAAGTTGGCTACTCAGTTGACTGGCCCACTGATGCCAGTACAACAACCTGCACCCAAGTCTATTGCTAGGGCTATTACTGAAGAAGAGAAGGACTTTAAGGCCTACCAATACCTCCGTGGTGTAAGTATTTCTTTTATTTTGTCTAACAGAACCACTGCACTACTGTTCTCAATAGTAAAAATTTAATTAATTGGTATTCAGAAAAAAATACGGAATGTAAACAATGGGGAATTTTCCTTGTCATTTTTCTGATAGATTTTTGGGCGGTGAACTGTCATTACTATCATAGGTACTTTACAAAGTTTCACAGTAATGACAGTTCTCCGCCGGAAAATCTGTCAGAAAAACATCAAAGAAAATTCCCCATTGTCTGGCCAATTTTGTCATTATATTCAGTTCCTAACAAAAAACAATATTACAAGGTATTTATGACTCATACAAATAATTCTTGTTCCAGGCCCGATCCATTGCTAAACTTGTTGGTATTCGTGCTAAGAGGTTGAAGGATGCTACTGAAAATCCTGATGATGTCACTAAGGCCCCACCAGCAGCAAAGGAGCCTAAAGCCAAGAAGTGAATAAAATAAATTTAAGGATAAACCTTTGTTCTTTCTTCACTTTCTAATTTATATATAATTTAGTTCAGCAACAATGGGGAATTTACTATGATGCTTATTTCACAGATTTTATTTGTTCTTCAGCAATACATACAAGGTATATTTTTTAATAGATTGTTGTATGTTCTCGAAGTTGTTAAAAAAATACATATACTTGGGCAGACATTGTAGTTGGATAGAAATAACTTCGAGGAGGAGGTAAACAGAAGAATTCAGCTGGTTTGAGCAGCATTCTGGAAGTTATGTCGACTCTTAACATCAGTGATCCCACAGTGTCTGAAGACAAAGGTCTTCAATCACTGTGTCCTACCTGTAATGACATACGGAGCTGAGACGTGGACACTGACAGCACAGCTGGCCCACAAGCTCAATGTCGCACAGCGTGCTATGGAAAGGGCTATGCTCGGCGTTTCTCTGAAGAATTGAATCAGAAATGAAGTGATCCGACAAAGAACCAAAGTCATCGACATAGCTCATCGTTTTAGCAAGCTGAAGTGGCAGTGGGCTGGCCATATTAGCCGTAGAACCGATGACCGTTGGGGAAAATGAGTTCTCGAGTGGAGACCGCGTCTCGGCAAACGGAGTGTAGGACGCCCTCAGGCAAGGTGGACTGAAGATATACGCAAGATGGCTGGCAGAAGCTGGATGCGAGAAGCCGAAAACAGATCACAGTGGCATGCAATTGGAGAGGCCTATGTCCAGCAGTGGACAAGTATGGGCTGATGATGGTGTTATATGTATATAAGCACTTACAAAGTTTAGTTGTTAACTGTATCCATCAAATTGAAAGCGATACAGATTGAATGTGCCAAGCTGCTTGCAAGTCTAGTTGTGCTGGTCAGTACTGTATTTTCTGTCCCTTACTTCATAGCAGAGAACTCTCAGAGCAAACCTGTTAGTCCGATCTTCCAAACTAGAAAATCCAACCTGGGTTGGATTCTAGGAATCTCCTGTCCCAGCATCCAACCTAGTTGGGATGGATGATAGAAATATATATTTTTGTTCTCCGTTTTCCAATGTGCTAGTGTACATTTGAGTACAACTGGGCATAGTTATATTGCCCACTTGAACAATATGCCTATTTACATACATTGCAATGACCTATTTTTCTTATGTACTTACATTGTGTCTACAAATATTATTTTGCTGACTACCTATCTAGGTTGGAAAAACGGACTGCATCCAAGAGCAAATCCGATTTTTCAACCCTAGGTTGGTTACTAGGACATATTATTCCGAGAATCCAACCCAGGTTCGAAGATAGGACTAACCGAAGCAAACAACACTAAACTTGCAACAAGCATTGCATAGAGACACAAGATCGAACTCGTATGTCAATGTACTACCGCAAACAAGAGTAATAGGGCAGAGAGAATCACTAATATCAACCTACATATTATCCTTTGTTCCCAAAATACCAGATGACCACTACACCAGATTCCCACTATACCAGAATTTGTACTGGCAAATACAAAAGTGCATAGAATTTTAGATAGTAGTGAGTCATCATTTAGTATTACAGAAGCTAAAGCAAGTATCAAGGAATAGCTACAAATAAGGTAGGAAGTACATATATCATTCGAAGTATTGCTAAAAAAGGGAAACTTATTTTCAAAACACTAAAAAAGAAAAGAATCATTCAACAATCAAGGTCCACAGACCAGCAGCGAACAGGAAAAAGATATAATAAAGGACAGCGAAATAAACGGAATTATATCAAATTGCCAGCAGAACCTGTTGAGGTATGTTTAGATAGATTACCAAAAATATTTTTTTTAATTTCAAATCTCATTTTATTTCACTTTCTTTATGCATGTAGGTACTTATGGTGTTGTGGGAATCTGGTATAGTGGGAACAAATATGAGAGTGGTGCCTACCTCTCATGTTCAAAATTAAGTGGAGTCTATATTCCACCTCAGGTAGGTATGAGGAATAAAGGGGTACTTTATTCTATGAAGAGTGTACTATTTTATTTTTTAAGAGAACTCATTATATTGTCTTGAAACTTTAATTCAAGAGCATCTGTGGTCCAGTGGTTAGTAACTTGTCTTATGATCAGGTTCGAAACCGGCTATAGAATGTGTACCACACAACGCTCGTATTGGTGAACATGTGCTTACACCCTATCACATTGTGTTGATTACGCTTGGTGAACTGTAAGCATTTGCTTAGGGAGTAGGTACCTTTCTGCCCCGCTTCTGGAATGTGCATGTACAAAAAAGCACTTTATTCTTTTTATAATATTTAAAGGGCAATTCCCATTGAGCCAGCTGAGAGGTTCAGTACGAGGCATTGATTAAACAAGGACAAGAAGGATAACAATATTTCGTTTTACGTGGGAATTTCTATACATATTTCAGTAAAGCTTATTGATATCAAACATTTTGCAATTATTCAGTACTCTTGTTTCTCTTACACAGGTGGCGCTACCTGCATTAGGGGGAATAAAATTCATCTAGTAACTTCAAGAAGTCAGTACCTATTGACAGTTAATTTCTTTATTGTTTATTTACATGTCACAAACGTGTCTAAAGTTTGAACAACTTACCAATTAAAACCGTACTAATATACAACTGACAGGTCCCTCTGGAGACCTACTAGCGACATCTAGATAACAACTGACATACTTTCCAAACAAAGTTTGACAGTAATGACAGTTCTCCGCCCGAAAATCTATCAGAAAAACGTCAAAGAAAATTCCCCATTTTCTAATCCTAAAATCTAGCCAAGACCAGGTGTTCTTTGTTTTAATGCGCATGGCTCTACGGGACCACGGCTTTCGTCCATCATTACTAGCAGTAAATTAAAAAGTTCTTGCTCTGTTCTATGGCTTAGACCAAAAACAATTAGATCCGAAACTGACGTTTAGAATAAAACGAGACACCGATATGATAAACATGCAGGAGTGAAAGAGCAAGAGATATTTATCTTCTGTCCCTTACGGCGTAGCAGGGTATTGTATGTACTTTTACTACCAAAATGACAGTTTGGGTCCGGAATTACATCCAACTTGTATACATATTGCTTAATAGGAAGAGAAAGACTAAGGGTGCTACGTAGCTTGCAAGTCTAGTTGTGTTTGGTCTGCGGTTTTCTGAGACAAGCCAGAAACTTCGATTTTTTTCTTCAGATCTTTAATATCACTACGAAAATAAGTAGAAACGTATTTTAATGAAGTTTATCTATCTATCTCCGGGCGATATCTATTAAAAACAGTTCAGCTGTCAGATGTCTGTCAAGTAGGATAGAGGTGATATATTTTGGGACCTACTGCGACGGAAACTGCAAAACTTGCTCTTCATTTTAAAACAGAAGACTTTATGGTTCATCATCATCAGCCGCATGATGTCCACTGCTAGACGTGGGCTTCTCCCAATGATTTCCATGATCATGATGATTTGGAAGGAAATACCAATAACCGCCACGAGCGTCTAGTTAATACAAAACTGACATTTAGAATAGAACGAGACAACAATATGAAGAACATGCAAGAGTGAAAGAGTAAGAGACAATATATTCTGTCCCTTACTGCGTACCAGGGTATATCTGGATCCAAACTGTCAAATTGGTAGTAAAAGTGACATAAGGGGGCATTTTCAGGGCTCCTGTCTCTCTTAGTTATGACAGATGACGCTAATTATTTGTCTACATGTAACAAAAGTGTCTGAAGTCTAAATAACTCACCCAAATAATAAAAAACGCACTAAAATATAACCGACAGAAGTTCCACTGGATATCTACTAGCGACATCTAGATAAGAAACTTTTGGAGTTTGAAAATTCCCCATTATGTCGTCCATATTGTAGTCTTGTTTTATTCTAAACGTCAGTTTTGGATTGCAAGTCTTGTAGTGTTAGGTCTGAGCTTTATTCCATAATATGTATATTATAATAAGCAAATAGTCTAAAACAAAGCAAAAAACAGAAATACAACAGAAGCGGGAAGTCACGTTAAATGTTCAGCACTCACGTGCTAAAAGATCCATGTCATGAGCGACATCACGCTACTCGCAATCCGAGTCTATTTAACTATACCTATAATATATTATCTACCTATCGTTGTAAATGTAACTAAAATATATATCTAAAGTGTAGCTATGTCTATACTTTCAGATTATTAGGATAATCTGCTGATTTCTTTTTGTGCTTTCCGCGCATCAATTATTTCTTATTCCCATTTTTTCCCGCGTAAAACTCTGGCAGATACAAATTGTAAGCGACAGACACAGGCCGATTGATGGCGATCGGTCGCCCGTCGTTGCGTGTGTATTTTCCTTTACAGTTCAGTATTTTGTATGCGTGGTGGTTGCTGGCTATGAACGCGAACAGTTTTGCGACAGTGCGTGGATCCGCCATTTTGAATTTGTTTCATTTTCTGTTCAGAAACGTCATTCACTCACTCACCCTTTTCCTTTGGTGAGCACGGTGCGTTCACGTGAGGTTGTGTTTCCTCCGAAATAGGTCACACAATCCTCAGAATTGCGTGAAATATTGTAGTAAAAATAAAAAAAAATCACAAAATAAATAAAACCCCAAAAAAATAGTAAAATAATAAAATTTAACCGGGAATTCCTCGAGTTTTTTAAAATAGTGTACGTAAGCGTGCAACGTGGTCATAAGGAATGCCATTGTAGACAGCAAGAGAAAGTGAATTTTTCTTTATCATACAGTCAATGAAATAAAGAAGACGATCGCAGTGAAATTATAAAGATGAATCCTGGTCCGCCAAGTTACCCCATGGCCTCACTGTATGTCGGAGATTTACACTCCGATATTACTGAGGCCATGTTGTTCGAGAAATTCTCAACAGCGGGCCCTGTCCTTTCGATCCGAGTTTGTCGTGACATGATAACTCGTAGATCACTAGGATATGCCTACGTAAATTTTCAGCAACCTGCTGATGGTAAGCAACATACACTCACTTTTAGATATTTTAGTTCAAGGTTGAATTGTATGCTAGCTCTTCATTTGTTTCCATGTTGCATTGCGTGGACACAATGTGTTTTCATGCTCTGGATTTTTTTCAATACGTAATTGAAATAAGGTGTACGAGTGTAGAATGGATATAACAATTTTAGGAATATAAATTTTGTGATTAGCATAGTTATCTTCACAAGCAATTTTGGTTAAATGATTCACCACATGGTACTTCCTATCGTCATACTTGCATCATTATTGTATTTAAGTATTGGACAGTTGTAAATAACTTTCTAATAATTCCATTCTGACCTACTTTGCTAACAAGTTCCTTAATAATTTGTTACAGCTGAACGGGCATTGGACTCTATGAATTTTGATATGATTAAAGGGAGACCTATTAGAATTATGTGGTCTCAGCGTGATCCATCCTTGCGTAAATCTGGTGTTGGAAATGTCTTTATCAAGAACCTTGACAAAACTATTGACAATAAAGCCATGTATGACACTTTCTCTGCCTTTGGTAGTATATTGAGTTGTAAGGTTGCCCAAGATGAAACTGGAGCATCCAAAGGTTATGGATTTGTACATTTTGAAACTGAAGAAGCTGCCAATAAGTCTATTGACAAAGTAAATGGTATGTTACTAAATGGCAAGAAAGTCTATGTTGGTAGATTCATTCCCCGCAAAGAGAGGGAAAAGGAACTTGGTGAGAGGGCTAAACTGTTCACCAATGTCTATGTCAAAAACTTTGGGGATGAGTATACTGATGAAATGTTAAGAGATATGTTTGAGACATATGGACGTATTACTAGCTACAAAGTAATGTATAAAGAAGATGGAAGTTCTCGAGGTTTTGGTTTTGTAGCCTTTGAAGATCCTGATTGTGCTGAAAGAGCCTGTATGGAACTAAATGGAAAAGAACTTGTCGAAGGTAAACCCTTGTATGTTGGCCGTGCACAGAAAAAAGCTGAACGCCAAAAAGAATTGAAACGCAAGTTTGAACAGCTCAAATCTGAGAGATTAACTCGTTACCAAGGTGTCAATCTCTATGTCAAGAACTTGGATGACACTATTGATGATGAACGCCTTCGAAAGGAGTTTGCACCATTTGGAACTATAACTTCAGCAAAGGTATACATTTAATCTATTACTGTATTCGGCAATTTGGTTTTTGAAAATTAAGTTATTTGTATGTTAACTAAATGACCATTGTCATTTTCAGGTTATGTTGGAAGATGGTCGCAGTAAAGGATTTGGATTTGTTTGTTTCTCATCACCTGAAGAAGCCACTAAAGCAGTGACAGAAATGAATGGGCGTATTGTTGGAACCAAGCCTCTTTATGTGGCACTTGCCCAACGTAAAGAAGACCGCAAGGCTCATTTGACATCCCAATACATGCAGCGTATGGCAAGCATGCGTATGCAACAGATGGGTCAAATATTCCAACCTGGAGGTGCAGGAGGCTACTTTGTACCAACTCTGCCTCCAACGCAACGATTTTATGGACCTGCCCAGATGACTCAAATTAGACCATCACCACGCTGGACTGCACAGCCACCAGTACGACCTAGCTCTCAGGGGGCAGCTTCGGGCTACCCTAACATGCAGGCTCAGTTCCGTCCTGGACCCAGAGGCCCCACACAAGCAGCTATGAGGTCATCGCTTGGAGCCAGGCCTATTACTGGTCAACAAGGTGTAGCGGCAGCCGGATCAATTCGTGCACCTCTGGTTGCTCAGAGTAGCCGTCCAGCTGGTTATAAATATACTGCAAACATGCGAAATCCTCCAGCACCGCAACCAGCTGTCCACATTCAAGGACAAGAACCTCTTACAGCTTCCATGTTAGCTGCAGCCCCACTTCAAGAACAGAAGCAGATGCTGGGTGAACGCTTGTTCCCGTTGATTCAGAGAATGCATCCTGACCTGGCCGGTAAGATCACTGGAATGTTGCTGGAAATTGATAACTCTGAACTGCTTCACATGTTGGAACATGGAGAATCTTTGAAGGCAAAGGTAGATGAAGCTGTAGCTGTGTTGCAGGCTCACCAGGCCAAGCAGCAAGCTACCAAGAAAGAATAAGTATTGCACTTGACCAAACAATATATTGTACTGGAAAACAGTACAATACATTTATATTACTGCTTCATGTAATTCTTGAATGACTGTAATCCCGAAAGTAAAAAAAGATAAAAATTATAAAAATTGAAAAAATATCAAAAAGTGGAAATCAACGATTTTTTGGATTGTGCATTTCCACAAACAAAAACAGTGAACTGTCAACATTTCTACTCATATAAAAAAACTGGCACTTTAATTTTTGACTTGAAGAAGTTTGATTTAGTTTTTGTCATTAATTATTTCTTTTTTCCTGTTACTATTCTGGAGTTGGCTTTATGTTCTTTCAATATTGTATTTTTTCTTTGTTAGTTCCTTTTGATGTACAATGTATTGTAAACTTTGTCCTCGGATTGAACTGACTAAAATATTCATTTAATATGTACTTGTTGCATTATATCTGAAGTATTCATTTCATAATTAATGGTGTTTTATTTTCCGAGTTCTGTCATACATGCTAGTCACGTGTGTTCAATGTACAATGTGCCACGGAAAAAAAAATTACCTACTATGTTTCTTTACATAAACCGATAATTCCTACATAGGAGTAGTTAGTACCTACGTACGCATTCTATCGTCAGTATGGCTGGACCACGTGGAGTAAGCTAAGTTACTGCAACTTTTTAGGGGAAAATAGTTTCTACCTACTGAAGGAAGGATCTTGATTTTAAAATAACCTCTTTTTATAGAAAACTGGGAAATATTGACTATGATCCGTCAGCCACTTACATATGCAATTGAGGGGACAGGCAAAGAACAAGGAATGTCACATAACTTTTTTTTTGTTTTCAATTGGAAGAAACTTATTGTCTATGGTACTTTTATTCCGAATCATTAAAGCTTTTAAAGAAAACAACTAGATAGCGCAATAAGGGAGGTTTTGTTTTTGGTTGAAAGGAAAAAAACTAGCAATGTCCATGACTTTTAAACGTGTGCGTTACCCCAGCCAGATTTGGTCGAAAATCACATTTTTTTTTAAGTAGATAATTAGAAGTCCAACTTCTTCAATTGTTGTGCTGATTTTTAAATTTGTTTTGTTTATGGTTTTTTAGTTATTTGACAAAAACAGATCTGGCTGGCGTAACGTTACCCCAGCCAGATGTTTTGTTAAGTAAAGGGTTTATTGAAATAAACTTTAGGTACATAATTAGTATTCTGAACGGGGTAAATGTTGCCACAAAATTTGAATTTGTATCGTTTATGGTTTCGGAGATATTCAAAATCCTGCTGGGGTAACGTTTACGTGTTCGCTGTATCTCCGAAACGGCTAAGCGAATATGTATAATTTTTTTGTACACAGCTTCTATGAATTTGTTATAATTTGTTTGCCAATAAAGAAAAACAAAATAATGCACCGTTTAGAAGTATTTTAATTAAAAAAAAACTCAAAAATAGCTCCTAGCTCTTCAAAAAAGAGCTCTAAAGCCTTATTTGAAACGACATTTTGTAGCTTACAACTGCCTTCAAATGTTTGTAAATTTTCATTAGAATCCTGTAGGTAATTATTAAGTTACAACGATATTTAATTCAGTTCTCGTAACGATGCGCTCCGGAGATTTTAAGCCTCCGATTTACTGAGTTCCTTGTGGATTTAAAAGTTGAATACGATATCATTAATTAGTATTTTAGTTCAATTTTCTACCTGTAAAATTTCAGCGTAATACGATTTGTAATTATTGAGATAATTAAAAGAAAGACATTAGGTAGTGCATGATCATGGCAACCCGGCCAAGTATAGATGGTTACGAAAAAGCGGCCGCGTAGTACTTTATGCCTACCTTTTAAAACGTATAGTATAATAACGCTACATGCTCAATACAGTCGCGTACAGAATTAAACTATTCAGCCTATAGCATAGTATATGTCTTGAAGTACAATGTGATTTAATATAGTTTTAATAATGATCTGTGATTTTAATAATAAAACTATTTTTATAAGAATACTAGCCAGCCAGTCATCGTAATGTGCTCTTAAAATAATAATGTCAGTCAATAATTTAATATGTGATTGTTAGTTCATGATTTGAAAATCAATGTTAATCTTTTTGAAGTTAATTTATAATTATGTTGAGCCAATGAACATTTATTATGCTGCTATATGAAAATATATAACTAAATTAAAGTGTTTAGGTACTTCGCATTTTTCTTTGTAAGTTTATAAGACATGATTTGTAAATAAAAATACCCAAATTAAGATGATATTGTTTTCGTTTTACACTTCTATACGTAACTGTACTTTACGTTTAAAACTATCCTATTAATTTCAAAAGTTAGTATAAAGTACTACGTGGCCGCTTTTGCGTAACCATCTATACTTGGTCGGGTTGCCATGATCATGCACTACCTAATGTCTTTCTTTTAATTATCTCAGTAATTACAAATCGTATTACGCTGCAATTTAACAGGTAGATAATTGAACTAAAATACTAATTAATGATATCTTATTCAACTTTTAAATCCACAAGGAACTCAGTAAATCGGAGCCTTAAAATCTCCGGAGCGCATCGTTACGAGAACTGAATTAAATATCGTTGTAACTTAATAAATACCTACAGGATTCTAAAGAAAATTTACAAACATTTGAAGGCAGTTGTAAGCTACAAAATGACGTTTCAAATAAGGCTTTAGAGCTCTTTTTTGAAGAGCTAGGAGCTTTTTTTGAGTTTTTTTTTTTAATTAAAATACTTCCAAACGGTGCATTATTTTGTTTTTCTTTATTGGCAAACAAATTATACCAAATTCATAGAAGCTGTGTACAAAAAATTATACATATTCGCTTAGCCGTTTCGGAGATACAGCGAACACGTAAACGTTACCCCAGCAGGATTTGAATATCTCCGAAACCATAAACGATACAAATTCAAATTTTGTGGCAACATTTACCTCGTTCAGAATACTAATTATGTACCTAAAGTTTATTTCAATAAACCCTTTAATTAACAAAACATCTGGCTGGGGTAACGTTACGCCAGCCAGATCTGTTTTTGTCAAATAACTAACAAACCATAAGCAAAACAAATTTAAAAATCAGCACAACAATTGAAGAAGTTGGACTTCTAATTATCTACTTAAAAAAAAAATGTGATTTTCGACAAAATCTGGCTGGGGTAACGCACACGAGGTTGAGGTGCTCTGAGGGACCAACCCCAAACACGGTATCTTATACGCAAGTATCTTTGTCGTGTGGATAAAAAGTTTGCACTCAATTTATATGATTATGTTTAAGACTGCACTGCACATATTAATGTTATATTTACTGTACAGTGGTCTGAGAAACGTTGTTCGGCTCGTCAATATGGAAAACTTTTACTATGACGACAATACGAGGAAAGGATATTTTATCCAATAAAAATTTAATTGAAAAACTAGTAGTTTTTTTAATCACTAAGAAAGAATAAAAGTTAAATAAATAATACACTAAGTTGGACAGAATAAACCTTATATAAACTTATAGTAAAAGGACGACCCCTGGCGATAAGATATTGTAACTATGATCAATTGCGCTTTCAACATAAACCCATACAACTACGGCTTAATAAATTATTTGAGAAAAAATATCCGTCAAGATGGGACAAGTTGGGCTAGAGTGGGTGACACATATTGTATTCTATTCGCCGTCACCACACGGATAAATAAAACACTTAACAAAAAATCACGAGAAGTTAAAACGAATAATACTCACGCGCTAAAACATCCTTTCAGCTGTATTTCTTTTGATTGAGAGAAAAGTTAACAATTTTCTTTTCAGCCAGTCAATCGTGGCAGACTGGTATTTTTTTTTGGCGAATAGGATAAAAAGCATACTATTCAGTGAGTTTTGAAGTAAGATACTTTTGCGTTCAAGTGAATAAACCGAACGGCAATGATGGGATTTGTTCTCGGAATCGCAAATAAAACGTTCATTGTTGTACAGAAAAAAAAAACGATTAAGTAGTAAGTATTTTACTTTTTCTCAGAAAAGGAATACTTACATGTTTTGTTTGAGGTACCTGATGTGTCTGTGGCACGGTGGTCAGGCTAGGTTAGTTTGTAATCGGTAGGTCGTGGGTTCACGACGCAGGTCTTGAACCTTGTACTAAGCGTGTACCTCTGAAATAGACCTATTACCTCTATATTTCAGAGCGTATGTACACCACGCAACGCTCATACGGTAAATGACAACATGATGAAACCCGCATACCTTAAGGTGTGTGAATCATATGACGGCGATGGGCTCATCCCTTGTCACATTGGCTTAGTTACGATTGGTGAACCGTGAGCAAGTGCTTTTGCCTTTGTCTATCTCGATTTTAGAATAAAAATTTAACATTTTATCTAAATTATTATTATTACGGAAGAGGGACGAGAAACAAGAACTAGAATATCGTAGAACATTCGAGATCTAAAGAACATTCCAGTATCCAAATCTCAACTAAACAGCGATACAGTAAACACCAAGATACAAAACTCAAGAGAGCTAACAAGTTATTTATATTTTAAAATCTGTTTATTAAACGAAAATTGGATATTTTGTTCAAAAGTTATTAGAGTTCAAAGTGGAGATAAAAAAGTCGATTTTTTTTTATTTGTAAATTAATCATTTTAAAGTATTTAATAAATTGTACCTATGTGTTTGACGAAGCCTACGCGCTAAAATAAATTAATAAAATTGTTTTTTTATAATTTGTATTAGTTGTATATAATGAATTGTATTCGTAATTATTGTAGTATGTGCTTAATTTTCTCTATTATATAAAAAAGAATTGATATTCGTTAGTCTCGCTAAAACTCGAGAACGAGTGGACCGATTTGGTTATTCTTGGTCTTGAATGGAAGTCCAGGGAAGGTTTAAAAGGTGTATTTCCTCCAATAAAAAAGCGACTTTCTATGGCAAAACAAAAGTTTTCCGAGGCAGCTAGTTTTCAATAATGATTGAATAAAGTACACACATCAAAAGTGTCTAGGGATCAACTACATTTTAGAAAATTGCAATCAAGAATATATTTTACAAAAACTGAATTCATTCATAATTTATTAAAAATGTGGTAATAAGCCATACAGGCATGGGGAATTAGGTAGGAGACCAATCCAGAAGGTGATTTGATTTAAATAAATTAGATTTTTTTAGAGCTAAAAATGTTCTTGATCCTTAGACCTTTTGATGTGTGTATTATACATAATTGTATTTAATGTAAAAATAATATCAGACGTCTCGAATAACATTTTTAAATACAAATTGTATGATAACATATAATTAATGTTAAAATTATATGTAATATGAATAAAATTTAGTCCATTGTGCATGTTGTGGTAGCCTCTAATTAAGGCGGCACTTGCCATGTTTTTAGTTTAGTGTTTTTTGTTGCCAAGTTGTTCATTATTATGTTTAGTGTACGACCTTTTTGGTTATCCAAATTAAATAAATAAATAAACATACGATTTCCCCTGTACGTAACACATTGCCGGACAGTAAAATAGACACGGTGACGGCGAATAGAATACATGTGTCACCACCCCAGCCCAACTTTTCCCGTCATGGGGGTCGTAAGAAGCGACCGAGGGAGCTCTCCAGAGAACGGGCAGCAGCGCTCTCTGTGAGTTAAAGCACAACACCACTGCGATCGCCAACCCGCCTGCCAAGCGTGGCGATTACTGGCATTTCACCCCAAATGACGGATCTCATTGGGGGAGGCCCTCGTTCAGCAGAGGACGTTATGTGGATGATGATGATGATGACATATTTCATTGTTATGATATCTATAGGCCTTTACTGTCCGGGAAAGAGTTAATATTGTATTAATAGATAATGACACGAGCCGGATAAAGCCGTACAAATATACCAACCCACGATCCCCGGTGTGTGGAACAGAATTATGACCTAACGTATTTATTTTGGGTAACTAACCAGACATTTTGATGTTAGATAAATCTTTTTTTGTAAATAATAATAAATAATGCACTTCACGTGACGTGACTTAAAGTGACGAGCTGGCTCCCAACGAACGGCAAAAGACAACGGGGCCGCCCAAGGAAGAGATGGTGCGACGAGATCGTCCGCCAGAACAAAAACTGGTGGACATCAGCGGAAAATCGGGAAGAGTGGAGAAAGGGAAGAGAGGCCTTTGCCCTGCAGTGGAATTCCAATGGACTATTAAAAAAAAATACACTTCAAGCAATCACCAAGCGTATTTAACCCAACGTGACAGGGGGTGAGCCCATCGCCGTTATAGGGTTCATACACCTTGTGGTGTGCGGGTTTCATCACTATGTTGTCCTTCACTGTACAAGCATTGCGTTGCGGACATAGGCTCTGAAAAAGAGCCCCATTGGTACACGTCCAGTAGCCAGATTCGAACCCGCGACCTGCCTCCCGCCTGGTCACACGTCAGGTATCCGACCAACTGGACCTTCAGCTTCACATACCTACCAGACCAATATAGGCACCAGATTTACAAAAGACCAATGTCAGTTCAAAAATATATCAGTAATGGGGAATTTTCAGGGCCCCTGTTTCTCTTAGTTATGACAGATGGCGCTAGCTGCATTAGGGGGGGGATAAATGTCAACGAAATTACTAACTTCGAGCAGTCAGTATTGAAGGTGACAGTAAATTGTTTGTTTTCAAGTGTCTGAAGTTTAAATAACTTCTCAAATAATAAAAAACGTACTAAAATATAACTGACAGACAACACCCTGGACATCTTCTAGCGACATCTAGATATGAAATTTTAGGAGTTTGAAAAATCCCCTTTGTTTAGATAAGCTAGTTTGTTCCTATTCACCCGACAGTTTAGATTGATTTCAACTTTTTCTTTTTTGGGCTTCGAGATTTCCAATTATTCGCTCTCTAGGAAACAAACAATCAATAATGCGCAATGCATTAGTGAGGTTAACAGCTGATTGCTTCAGGAGCCGTGGAGAATGCCGTAATGCGATTGTTTCAGAGATTTCCAATACAACATGTTTGTTTGGTTTGTGTCGTGCCTTGCTGCATTAGTCACGGTGGTGAGTGGAAACTTATTTAT
>SJJU01002821.1:0-30591 GCA_012932125.1 Conopomorpha cramerella
TATCAATCACAGATAGCTAAGATCGTGCTGGATGAAATCAGAATTGAAATGAACACACCTCTATTCTGGGATCGAGGGTTCAACACTACACAAGCCCAAGAACAAACATAATGTAGCAGAAACCTATGTTGTTGTAAAACATGGCTGTAGATATAGTATATAATATATTCTCTCGGTGGGCACATTTAAGTCTGCCCCTTACAGACCCTAATAAATGAAATAAACGTGTTAATTTAATAACTTACACAAACAAACCAGATTTAGGTGCGAAGTGCAAACATTTCAAACGTTAAATGTTCCACAGTGACGTCATAAGTAGCATTTCTGAGGAAGGTAAACGCTGTGCGAACGTATGCAAATGTTTGTATTCAAATAATTAAACTTTTAAATACATTTTATTCACGGAACCGCGAGTTCGAGGAGCAGCGTAAAGCTAATCTCGACGCAGAACGTGATGCGCAGAAGGCCCGACCACCCGCTGTCATACAGTACAATTATATTAACGGTAAACTCGCCTGTGCCTTGTGCGCGCGTGTCTTCACAAAGAAGATTGGCTACATCAGCCATCTCCGGGCGCATGAGCGTCAAAGTCACCGGAACTGACGACGACGGAGCGAAGTGGTCGCCATGACCGAAATCGGTCGGAACGATCATCATCATTCACGGAAGTAGGTATCTTTTATACATATTAAAATGTAATATATAGGTACTTTAATATGAAGACATTCGTCTAGGCAGTACAAGTCAAAAAGTTGGCATAATAATGTAGCTCCGTTTGTGGCGTGCGCATCAGCGAGCTCCCGGAGTGTGGAGTGGACCGGGAGAGGGGAATGACTCGCTCCCACGCGAGGAGCAGGCCGCCGCCGCCACCGCCGCCACCGCCGCCGCCGCAGCTATCACATCACACGTATGAAACAAATCACTGGCGAATATGCGTGCCCTACGTGTAAATGCGGCATTATTCTCCCCACTCATAATGCTTGCGGTCGTTCAGAGACTGCGGTCATTAAGGAGGCGCTTGGTATAGCATTTCCAAAGTAAATCACTACAAAGGAACTCGTTAAACAGCGCTAAGCGGATAAAGGGTTCGCAGTTGTTGTTTATGAACTATTCAGCCAATATACTAGTTCATTGTCGTTGTTATATATTTATGCAATGTCTTTCTCGTCTGTGAGAGGAAGTAACTAAAAAGTTTATCAGTAAAATATTTAAGTAATGTGCTAATCTCAGGAACTACTGGTTCGAATTGAATTTTTTTTTGTGTTGAATAAACCATTTCTCGAGGAAGGCTTTAGGCTATAGAACATCACGCTGCAAGTGAAGTAATAATGGAAAATGTGAAAAAAAAACGGGGAAAATTATTCATCCTTGAGGGCTTTCGTTGCGTGCGCTGCGAAAACGGTTTAGTATACCAAAAATATATGTTTGAAAGAATTATTCCTCTTGAAATGATCTAAAAAAATGTCCAAATGAAGGAAAAAAACGCCAATAACACCGCGCGGTACGGCTAGTTTTCAATATATGGGAACAACATATACAATTGCGGCGCTTTCCGAAAGGAAACTCATAAAAAAAGAAAGTTTTCTGGCAAACCGATATTATGATACTTTTACTACAGTCCTAAATGTTATAAATAATGTGTTTAAAGTATTTACAATCATGACAATCTTGTAGAACGTTCCATTTTAATTAAGATGCCATCCACTTGCGTCACAGCGTGCCGCCGCCCGCCCACCGCCGCCGCCCGCCTCCGCCCGCCGCCACATCCAGCTGCGGAGCAGGCGCCTTACTCTGATACACCAGCTCATTAATGGTGAAGTTGAAGATGATTGTTGTTACATTGTGATCACTGTTGTAACGACATTGCCAGCAATTAATTGAGCATTAATTGTGACACTATGAATTAGTACACTTGGGATCCCAGAATAACACATAGGTAGTCTGAGCTTGGGGTCATGGAGCACACTTAGTTGCAGCCGGCAGCGAAATAATTATTTATTCCTTTCCCGTGGCGATTTCTCAGTGAAATATAGAAAATGCAAAAATAAACCATAAATGGTAAAATTATACAATGAGAAAACGCGAAATCCGTTAAGTAGTTTTTCCGTGAGGAAGTAACAATCACAGACTCTCACATCTCACATTTAACACATCAAAAGCTTTGCATTCTTAATATGACCAGAAAAAAGTGCTGCGCATAATTTTCGTGATTTATTTGTTTTTAAAATTAATGAAAGCGAAAGTATCATGATCAACATGAGCACCGCTCATGGTCCCGAATAAATAACTTGAAATAAACTAGAAGTAGTTCCACATAACATATTCCAAAACTAGCAAGTCTTGTTTGTGACTACCCGCTTGAAATCAGTAAAATCTGCAAAGGTATCTGTTTGACTTATCTTTTGACGGCACCGCACGCGACTGCGGACCTTATACCTGTGATTCCAGTCGCTATAATCCTTTCACAGTGTTCAGGTCAGGGGCGACAGGTATACAGATCGTTTGTATTCACAATGTAGCGTTTAGAAAAGCCAAGAAATGTCCTCATACGATATTCTTTTTACTCGTTACCAAATGCATAGAAGTTCTGTACAGCGGCGCGGCTTTCCGGCAGCTTGAAGGCGCATCAAGTATTTACGAGGACGCTTATGGGTCCATCGCTTTTATTGTCATAAGACACGAACAACATTCCTGCTGTACGAGACACACTTAATATTTAATGAGTGATGGTACATTTTCTCTTAGTCTAATAGGTTTTCAGTTTTCGAAAAGTTTACGGTTTTGAGGATTAATTTCTTTATTTTCCTGAAAGTATAATAATGCATTTCCAATGGATTGTCGCAAAGCCTCTGTGATAGATTCTTAATACTACTCATTTTGATCCTTAAGACTATAGAATTACAGGCGCAAAGCCTCTCAGTCCTTCCTTTAGCAGAAGGATTTCTGTTCAAGTGTGGTAATCCTCGATTTATCCCAAAAGAATTGTGCGCCTGATAAGAAGCATTTTACGGTTTTATTACGACAGGCCATAGCGGGGAATTGCTGTGTATATGAGAGTGCTATATTTCCTTCGGATGTAGGGTTCCGTCGGTGCTTTCGATTGTTATAAATTAACAATATTTCAAAACGATGATGATCATGAGGATAGACTAGTGGTTAGGGCATCTGCCTCCAGAACGACGGTCGTGGGTTAAAATCCCGTATCATTTAACTTTGTAAAATTATTTATGTAAGGACAACAGTGGAGGTCCCGCGATTTCATTCGCAGACATACGTCATCATCCACGTGACACCAACACCCTCGTCCAACAGTACCTAGATGATTTACTAGGAATTTACTCTGTTCCCGTTGGAAATTATAGATAAAATATTTTTTTTTTCAATCCGGGATATTCCCACCCACTTTCCCACCACTGTGATTCTTGTTAGAGCCAGGTTCTACATCGGCATCCAGAATAGACAAGAGCTCAATCAGTGACGACTGGGCTAGTTACCGGGGGGCGTAGCTTTCTGTCTTGGATCCCACATAGTAATTAAACTAAAGACAGTATAGAAATAAGAGGAACAAATATATATATGCGCTGCATTGCAATGCATACATATGACTTTACTTCCCTAATCTAAATAGTGGGAGACAGCATTATTACTAACGAGGCACAAATTGCCTTTCGGGAGAGCACCACGGGTGAATGCGGAGGACTAAACCTAGCGGGGCTGACGTTCTAACCTAGCTTTGCAAACATTGCTTGCATATCAGCTATTTATTATTTTTCCAATAATACTGTTCAGTAAATCGTCCAAAAGCGCGGTGGTTCCTCAAGTTTTTGACAAGGTCCGGATAATATAATATAAGATAAAATATACCCTTTTTACACTATTCCGATGTGTAAGCTATGCATAAAGAAACAGTTTGATTGAAATCCGTTCAGTAAAGATTTGCGTGAGAGTGACCAACATTCAAACATCCAAATTCGCGTTGATAATAATGTAGACGAATGGCTTTCTATTTCCAGTTTCTTCCCGGTTCTTCTGTCCAGTAAAAGATATTAAATCGAATAGGGGATGTTTACTTTTGTTTTTAAAATCATAAATTACTGTCATTAAGCTTTTTGTTATACTTCTGTATATCTGCATGTAATAGCACCTATAACGATGTAGAGTAAATAATTTAATTTCATTTCATTGCGATTTATCCTCCGTAACGCCGGCATATAAGGACCTACATACCTCCAAACTACATGATTATTCATTGTTATTTCCCTACGGAACCACACCATAATAAGTTTTCCTTCTTGCCACTGTAGCGTCACAATTTTCGCTAGGACATAACGGTCAATTTGCATGGTTCACGATGATGCCTTTTTTGTTTCTTGTCCTTTTGTACGTTTCAGATAACAACAACTGGTTTAGTATTTCATGTTTACAAGTGAGATGTGATTCCAATAAAGTAAATGACGTACCTACATAGGTACCTATAACCAAAGATTTTATGTATTTATTCCAATACACGACCTAGGTCATGTTTGCGATACGAAAGGGTTTATTTCGAATGATGAGCTGACCACCTGTATACCCCATAATTATACCCTTCCAATTTTCCACATAACCCCAACTGTTAAAAGTGACCGGAACACATGTCTTCTAAGGTTCCCTCGACCCTATTAGGGTTTACCGACTTGACTTTATGATTGTGTACGTATAACTGTGTCGAATATATTTAGTAATCATTTTTCAGGGAAATTATTTTAAACATGTAAAAAAGTGTTTTTTTTTCTCAACTCGGAACAAATGCAATCGCATAATATTCATCTAATATATAAAATTTCCATGTCACAATATTAGTTACCGTACTCCTCCGAAACGGCTTTACCGACTTTAACCAAATTTTTGTATGCGTATTCAGTCGGTCTGAAAATCGGCTACTACTTATTTATTTTTAATGCATCTACCAGTTATATTTCTCCCAATACTTGGGGTACATAGGCAACTCACTATTATAATAATATGTTATTGGTATTGAGAACTTTATCGAGCGGAAAATTGGCGAATCACAATATCATACAGAACTGTAAATAAGAATTCCTATTGGCCGATATGCTTCGCTTTTCCTCACGGCACATTACATCTGCGACTACCATTGGCTAGTGCTTCTGTGAAGAGACAGGCGGATATTATTTTATGAACCACATAAAATGTATATTTTAGGCAATAAAACATTTTGGTTATATTTATCATATGATGCGTGTAGAAAACATGAAGAGGCGAGAAAACTAGAGATTTTTCCTTATTCCTGACTTAGTTCTCTTGTGGAGACAAGAAATACCTAAACATTTGCGGCACTTTTTTATAACACGTAACCCATAAACTTTGATACATACATATCGTCGGAATATTTAAACATCAACATACAGAAACCAAACTCAACTTGTCAGTTGTATGTCGGAAAAAATACCATTTCCAGTAGCGGTGCTACCCTTTCCTTTGTGACAACGCATTTATTGGTGAAGGGTATTTCAAGTGGTATATGTATACGGATGGTCCTGAAATACCCTTTTAAGCCGGAGTCTATTGTTTCTGTGTCATGTTTTTTAAGCTTAGTCTATTTTCGTGTACGACTAGTGCTTAATACGAGCTTGTGTTGTATGGGCAGACTACGGATAGATTACACGTGAAGGGCCGCGGACGCTCTTCGCGTTCAATACAGCGATGTATTAAGAATGATGTTGGGGTTGCTTCGGGAATGTTCACGGAAGAGCGCGTAATCCGGGAACGTGTAGCATCTTTGCGAAGCAGTATACGCGGCAGCTCCAACACACTTTGTCCATGTCCTATGTGTCCTAGCTGATAGGTTCGGCAGCCCCATGCTTGGACCCGGTTTTAGCGTAGTGTACTAACAATAGTAAATAATAATAGTCTATAAAACTCTTGTTTTGAAATAAATGTTGATTGAATGATAAACAGAATTTCATGTTAATTGGCAATTAGCGCTGTATACGGGCCGGCAAAAAGTGTGTAAATCCTGTAGCCCATACTATGCACACTGTACACGCGTGGCGGAAGCCTACGGGTGGGTTCTTTTTTCCTCGGAAAATTACATTTTGTATGAGGATGGAATTTTTTTTTAATTTCCCTGCATTGCGATCATAGTAAAAGTTATTCATATTGACGAGCCGAACAACGTTCATCTCTGTATAGCGTAAGCAATTGAGATTCTTTCCAGATTTTAAAACAATCGTAGCGTGGTGTGAGTGAACCCTTCCACTCCGCCGCCGCCGCCGCCACCGCCGCCGCAATGAGTGAGAGTTGTGTGTTTCACTAATCCCTTGAATCATAAAATGAAACAGCGTATCGATCATGAGTAAACCCTCTCCCTAATAAGTGAGGGAGGGACCGCTACTGTTTTCTCTGGCGTAGCGCACTCGTTTTGCATATCCGTAAGTACATACATATTCCCAATAGTCGTGTTTGTGTCGTGACGTCATATCGTAGGAGTACGCGTACATAACAGGGCGGTCTCGATGATATGAAATATGACTTCATTACAATATGCCGCGCACGTCCCGCCGTTTCGCTCACATTAATGCTGATACCGGCTGAATTTCGGGATGAGAAATGCAAAAGTACCCACTGTTTACCACAGTACGTGGTACCAACACTGGTCTAAGGATTGTGCCGTGAAAATTAATGTTTAAAGCCTACACAGCGCAGAAACATTACAAGTTTCCCAGTTGTAGTAGTTAACAATATTATACTCGGGGAAGTGCTGAGCAAAGTTTAAGTTCAGTGTTTCAAGGCGTGTTTACTCCCTTACAATGGTTTGATAATTATGAAACTGTACCGTAACACACAACTAGAAACGGTAGGTAGAGGTAACTTGTATAATAGCTTTCTCTGCCTATACATAATATATCAAACTACTACTATTTGTTGATCTAGTCGTAAGTTATACTTGTATTTTGGAAAAAAATCTACGTAAATAAACTAAGTTAAATGGCAAATTGGCGCTGATGCTAGGCAAAATTGGAGGTAGAATAAACAAAATAAGGGTTTAGCTAAGCGAATATGTGAAATATAGCCGCTGCGGGAATTCCAGATTCCAGACACACGTAGCGTCGGCGGCTGCTGGAGGCCCGTGCCTGTACTTACATATCGTAAAACGTACTTATAAAGACGCAGAACAGAAAAAACAATCCGTACAAACTCGCTCAACTGATTGACCTTTTTGCATTAAGATCGATTTTATGTGTTGCGGGTCATTGACACCTGCCAAAATGGAGTCAGTAGGGTCGACAGAAACAGTAGACTTTGGCTTAAAAGTGTAGTTTCAAGTCACTAATCTCTTCCTACAACCGTTCTTAAGTGTGCTCTCTGCCGGCACAGATAGCTTCACCGACCGCTGCTCTGCTAGTGCTACTGCGCCCTGCCACGCACGCTGCGGTAGGGGCCCGCCTCCTGTAAGGCGGGCGGGCGGCGGCCGTGGGGCGGCGAGCGTAAAGACCGAACTGTTTACATACGAGGTTCACTAAACTATTCATATTCCCGTTACTTCCGTAGTGTTGGAGGTTTAAACCAGCTAGTATTTAATAAGGTAACGTAATTACGAGTGGAAAGTGCAATACCATCAGTTTTAAACACACTGAAATGCACTATGAAATTATTATGACGGTAGCATTAATTAGTTGGGAATTTGAAATAACATTGTTTTTGGTCTCGTGGGGTTAAATGGTGGTCTACTTTTTAGTATTACCTACTTAAGTACATAAAGAATACGTTTCGGCACAGCTCATCGTTTTAGCAATCTGAAGTGGCAGTGGGCCGGCCATATTTGCCGTAGAACCGATGACCGTTGGGGCAAACGAGTTCTCGAGTGGAGACCGCGTCTCGGCAAACGGAGTGTAGGACACCCTCAGGCAAGGTGAACTGATGATATACGCAAGATGGCTGGCAGAAGCTGGATGCGAGAAGCCGACAACAGATCACAGTGGCGTGCAATTGGAGAGGCCTATGTCCAGCAGTGGACAAGTATGGGCTGATGATTCATGATACTGATTACTAAGATTTCTGGTAAGGTCACTTTAGTGCCCAATCCATTACAGCTAGCCAGTGCCGTTTGGCACCCGATTTGACTGATTTTTCTTTTTTAATATTTGAGGTAGATCATAGATGCAGGTCGTTGTTTTCGGTGCTAAGTCGATAGTTGACTATTCCCAAGGATTTTATTTGATTGTTCCGTTAATTGGTGCTGTATAAGTATGTGTGCATCTGTGTGATCATTTATTTTGGCGAAAATGGGTGCTGCCTTCAAGTAAATACGCGATATTTTAAAAGTCTAGTGTAGAAAAACACACAAAATGTTTGAGGTTACTGTAATGTGAAAGTTGTGTAGAATACGAGGAAACTTCGACGTCCTTTTCAAGTTCCCACGTATTTTGCATGCGATAACACAATACATTGTAAATTAAATTTACTTCTGTGCTGAAATGATGGTACATAGTACATAGGATATTTTTATAAGCACGTAGGTACACTAGTTCTAGACGGTCGTGGAAAGGTCTCAGTTCGCCGGCCTAAATGTTTAAAGCAATTGCATTTTAAAAATTGTATAATGTAACAATGTTTTCTTCTTCTAATTGATGCAACTATGTAACAACGGCATGTTTCACCATCCCAGCGCAATTTTTCCCGCCGTGGGGGTCTGTGCGTGGCGACCGAGGGAACTCTCCAGAGGTTATGCAGCGCTCTCTGTGAGATAATCCACAACACCACTGCGATCGTCAACCCGCCCGCCAATCGGCGATTATTGGCATTTCCCCCCAATTGCCGGAAATTATTGATACTATAGAGATATTGGGAGGCCCTCGTCCAGCAGTGGACGTTATGTGGCTGATGATGATTACTTACCTTTATTTACAACATAAACCGTTATTCAATAATATCCGTTCAATAAACCATTTTGTCAATCATAGTTTTACGTATTGTTCATGCATCTTGTTTCCATGGCTGTCGTAAGAGTAATGTCAGAGGTGCTGCTTGCACCGCACTTCGGAGGAACCAACCTTCTTGTCTGGAACGTCCTACCTTACTAGTAAGTACATTAGATATCGTTGCTTCAAAGTCACGTTTTCAGTTTAATCTTTAGAGTAATGGACATGTAGATGGTCCATTAGATAAGAACGTTTTGTTTGAATTAATTAGTCCCCCGCGATACCGCGCCGCCGCCGCCGCCGCCGCCGCCGCCGCCGCCGCCGCCCCGAGCCTGCTGCAGGGCCATTTCAATTATATTCCTCTGAATAGAGGTACTTAGATGATATTTTAGCTTTTCACTTTCTAAATGAAGATAGGTGCTTAAATAGAGATGAAGATAATTGAAACAGATAAGCGCGTCATAATTTATTAGTTTTATGTCAACTAATAAATCACTAAAATCAAAAAGATTAAAACTTGATTAGTTTTGATTCATGCTGCGTCATATGGAACGATCGTTTCACGTGTGCAAAATTCGTAGATACCTATCAACTTGCCAATCGCCAGCTTTTCTCTTGTTGTTCGTCGTATAGGTTCGGAGGTGGGAGGGCATTCGGCCTGGTAATACTTAGCATAAGCCAAATCACCGGCCGGCCCTGGCTCCTCCACGGCACGTGCAACCGGGACAATCGGTAGCTACAAGATATCATAGGGATAAGGATAGAAAACCTACAACCTCGGCCTACCAACCAGCCACATTGGTTAATGTATTTAGGGCGCCTCCTGTCGGACGACGGCCGCGGGTACGATTCCCGTCGCCAGTATCCTGGTACGCAATCAGCAGTGAACTGAGGCGTGAGCGTGTGGGTTTTTTATCTATCTAATCTATGCATGTATTTAAAACAAGGCAGTAAGAATTAAATAAATATACGTGTAAATTAACACCGAACTACGGTCTCAGAAACTATGTCGACAATATACGTATATACGACATAGCAAGCGCATGCACATGCATGTTACCTACATGTAGAACCAATCTAGGCCAGCATTCTTTCATCTACAGAACATGTGCTCTTTACAATGGAGCTCTGGATATTAATTTAGACATTTTCTGTTCGTCTTTAGTAGAAGGAAAGAGGAAACTTCTTTAGAGTTTAAGTATATTTGTTTTTAATTGAAAAAAATATTTTTTCTTCTTTTATGTAAAACCTAACCATAAGTACCTATTTATTGTTAAAACAAACTAATGTGATATCGTAACAAAAAAATACAGTATGTAATTGTGCATGTTGTGTTCAGGAGGTAAGCCGGTAGTGAAAAATAGGCACTTAACCAATGAAAATTTAGATTTTTTATTCGTGTTACTTATTTGAGCTATAATAAGTCCCTAATTTCTTTGAAAATATTTGTTAATGAGCCTGGCATAGGCTTGTCTTGTACTACCGGCTTACCCCCTAGCTTCTCCACTACTACTTAGGTAACCTAGGCGATCACTAGAGCCACTAATTATATACGCGATGGTTTAATATTATACAGAAATACGAAAACCACTTTTGTTAGATTGTTGTTTGTTACGGTTCCACTAACTATACAAAGCGATACTCGTGTAATTTTGCTCATCTTTTCTTAAGGTTACAGTCGACTTGTCTGGTCTATAAAACAATGGAACCACTGCCAATGACTGTATTGTCAAAAGTCGATAATGACATTCGTCACATAAAATTTATAAAAAGAAGTAATAAAAAACTACACGATTGAGGCAGTCCTGGACATCGAATTAAAAAAAAATGATATCGTAGTCAAGAACCGCGGTTAAAAGTTAGTATACATAACATTGTATCTGGTTGATGCACGTGTGTAGTTTCTTATCACTGTACAAACACCATATTATTATTTACAGTATAATCCACAACAATAAGGTATAAGTAGCTACTTAGAACGAACTATATAAGTGTAAATCTATATTTTATTACACTTATTATATGTGCCTAACACGTTTGGAAGAGGCGGCCACATGAAGTCCCCTTGCGGCGCACAGCCGGCCGTGAGCACTGAAACGCTCACACTCTATTACCCTTCACATAAGTTGAGGCAACTAGATCTCTGTCCTACATTATACCCGCTCCACTCCACTGGGAAATTAGGCGCAAGGATCCTGATAGCCACTTGAGGATACCGGAAGTTCATCTCACTTTGTCAATTTACAGCTCAATTGAGTAATAAATCGAGCGACGAACACCAAACGCGCCAATTTCGCTTTATGCTGCCTCGTCGCTATTGGTGATTGCAAAAATATTTTTATTTGGATCACCAACAGAAGATTACACAATAAATTATAAATAAGTAACTTAATACTAGTCTGTGCATTTCGCAATGAGAGGTAACCACATGATTCGTAATAAATAAAAATTGTGTTACACAGAAAGATTTAAAAGAATTACCTAATAAAATTCGAGTTATGTCGCTATCACGTAGTTCCCCTCGCGGGCAAGTACTGCGGCTCGTGACGCTTAGAAAATACTGTTCGTTGCATTTTCATCCGACTGAAGTGTAAATGTTTCATAACACCGGAAAAATGTCGGCAGCAAAAAAAATGTTTGCTTTCTTTTTACTTCACGATTCAAGAGGAGAGATAGGCGCTGCTCTCTGACCAACGTATACTGATCTGTTATCATTCAGCAACCTTTGGCTCTTCGGGACTCAGATACTGTGCTGTATAATATTTTTGTGTTTTTCCACGATGCTGTCACAAAGGGTACTCTCTTCAGTATACCCCTGTACATATATTTCTGAGAGATATAAGTGCATTATATCTCTTTGTACATCTGTGAGGAACTGAAATTGAAGGAGATTGGACTTGGCTATGGATATTAATAAATGAGGTAGTACCTCAGCAGCCGCTAAAATGCAAAATGTCGCTAGAGAAAATTATATCAGAACTATAAGAAAACCTGACGGAAAAAATTAAACATAGGTACTTTTCTTTGTTTGTTTTGAACATACTGTTTTCATAAATATTTTGCAGCACTTCCAAGTACTTCAAAACTTCATGTTTATGTATAGGGGTGAAGGGTGAAGCTAAGGAAATTCTTATTTCGTAGAAAGGGCCAAAGGTAAACATGTATTTATGTCGTTGACAGTTTTTTGGGCGAATAACGCGATTGCCAGTACATCATTATTGTAATCCTCACGCCAAAAAGGGACAGGTATTTGCCATCACCTTATTCAAAACTGTAACATTAAAATACTATTCTGAAAATGAACTGGACTGGAATTGTATTTTAAAGCGAATTCACGTCTAGACCCGAAAGGAATGAAATATACTCCAAGTTGGGAAGCATACTTCGAAATAATGTGTTATGAACAAGTATTTTACTACGTTAAGAACTGAATGTTTTATTGTTATTTTTATTATTTTTTTTCTCTTTTTTTGTGTGTAATTTTATTTTTTCTTTTTGTGTTCATGTCATGTTTAATTATTGTACATATTCTTAAATAAATTCTTTTCAAAAAGTTAAAAAAAATTTAATGAGTTTAGTTTTGAATAATTAATGTTTTTCTGAATATTAAATGAGCTGAGTTCTGAATAATTAATCTATTTCTGAATATTAAATAAGATTAGTTTTGAATATTTAATGTGTTTCTAAATTTTATTGAACTTGGTTTTGAATAAAAAAAATTATAATGAATACCGAATGATGTACGCTTGTAATACCAGTTATTTCTTCCGTTGAAATACACCTACAAGTGATAATGTTTATCTTAAGCTCAATACAAGAAATATTTCGCCGCAGTGACTACAATTCATTCAATCTATCCTTTCTTTTAAACCCGGAGCGAAATTCGCACGTGATGTGAGAAACGCAATAAAGTCTGAACAGTATAAAATTTGCCAATAAATTGAAGGCTAGCCCAGCCACGGCCGGAACGCGGATAGCTCCCAAGAAATATGCATATTTCATACTCGATATTCGTCGGACTGGAAGCCCCTCGCACGTATTAAAAACACACTTTAATAATTTATATGGAGAGCCGAGACATTCCATTCACATCCTCGTGCTTCAGATTAGATTACGCGTCATCGAATTCGCTTACTTCCTCTGCATTTACCGCTCCGTTAAGTAATAGCTACAAGCGTTGTGCTATGTGAAATTAGAGACCTAATAAAAAAATTGTTGAGAGCGTCTGTGGTCCAGTTGGTCGGATACTTGACTTGCAACTGGGAGGTCGAGTCCGGCTACTGGACGTGTACCAATGGGACTTTTTCTGAGCCTATGTACGCAACGCAACGCTCGTACGGTGAAGGACAACATCGTGATGAAACCCGCACACCATAAAGTGTGTGTGTGAACCCTATAAAGGCGATGGGCTCACCCTCTGTCACGTTGGGCTAAATACGCTCGGTGAACCGTGGGCATTTGCCTCTGCCTACCCCGCTTTGGGATTAAATGGCGTGAAGTGAAGTATATTTAAAAAAAAATTGTTTGTAAATTTGTGGACTCGAGGAAGTCACACCGACTCGCTTGCATATTATATACTGTACAATATTTTAATTAACTAATAATTTACTAATGTAATCAATAAGCAAATGTCTATAATTCACAAATCGTATTTTAATTATTATTTTCGGAAATCATAGGTATGCCAGGACTGTACTTAGCCAGATGTGTTGGGTGGTGTGTAATCGAGCCACCTGCTTCTAGGATAACGTTCGCGGTTTCAATTCCCGCCTTCCCCATAACGCTATAATGATGAGCATCATTGTTTAACATTGATAAAGTACCTATAGCACTACCTGAAACTCGTAGTATTGAGTATCCTACTTCGAGTATTTTTTTTAACACTGCCAGTCAAGCAGCGATGTGGTCTACGATGGAGCACTTGTTCATTAGATACCTATTCACCCGGGATATTATTAATTACTGTCATTATAATCTACACTCCTGAGAAGATTAAAGCCTTCGAAAGGTAACTCCATTTGTTTAACGACCTGTTACCTTGTAGACGCGGCATCATCTGCAAAAAAAATTGTACTTTAACCACAAAAAACCTGAATGTGAGTTTCATATTAGGCGTAACACTTGAGCCCCGCAGCGCTACCACCAGATAGTCAAATAACTTAAACAAACTGTAGGTGATATGTATTCATACACATCCTGGGAACCATCTAAAGCGAAGTAGGTGGTGGGTGTTGCGGCGCAGGCCTGGCTGGAGCTACCGCCCTGCATTTGGAGCTCCGCCAGTGTGATGTAGCTTAATGGCCGAGCGACACCGATCAAGACCGATGGTCGCAACGCTTCCCCACTCTGTAAGCTTACAGATCACTGTTTATTGGTCTGGGCGTATATGCACAACGCTAGCTGTGACGGGTCAAGCATTACCGGTCGCTTGCGGAACCGCTGTCTTCGAAGGTAAATGAATGTACTCCGAGCTTCCAGCAGATATTTTACGACGCCACTAGATTTATATTAAGTTTTAAATGCACACGACATTGTACGCTCGTGCTTCTGTCTTTTCCATGCATGTTCGCCTTCTTTAGGAAATGTTGGCAATTGGTACATACGTACGTACGAGTACGGCTGTGTGACGTTGTGTGCAGAACGCAGCGCACAAGTTCGATCGCTCAAAGTATTTTGTAGCGAGTACATAAATTCTGCGGGAAACATTAATATCTGCAACATTGAAAGAAACGGTGGCGATGCGATGGCGGCGCGATTGTGAGGGCTGCTGGACATCGCCGTAGCGTTTTTAGTCTTAATATTACCATTAAAAACTTTTTTCTCTTTGATTGACTCGAGAATACACGTACCAACATTCAATTAAGCGTTCTGACCGGGTACAACAAGACACTGTCTTATGACTGTATTTTGGGAAAACACTATTTATCTATTTTTGTGATCATCAGAAGATTGCACAGAGCGATTCACTGAGTAATTTCAGAGTTTTCTGCATTGCTTCACTTAGACTCGAGAAATTCATAATGAGGTGTTAATGCTATCTATGTACCTGCCTAGTTATACGCTACGCTAGATTATAAAAAATCATGCATGTAAAAGACCAAGTGAAAAAACCAACACGAGCAGGGTAATAAGTCTCCCGGCGGCGACAGTGGCGGCGCTCGAGCACATCTGTGCAGGGAGTGCAGCGACCGCCGCCCCAGAACTATTCCAGATATTATGTGTTCCGAAAGGAGGACGTATTTGCTGAACCATTCTGGACTTCAACAAACTGATAATTACTGTGTTATTACATATAAATCGTAAACTTAGTCAACATTGGCAGTTGCCAAATTATCATGCAGAGTTCCTACAGAAGGGCATTTTCCAAATGGTGTACCGATTCAGATTAGGCTACGATAAGTACCTGTAATGCTCGGACAGAGGGCTACAAAACAATAACATAATGAAACACTTAAGGAAAGCTTTAAGAGACCTAGTAATATAATTAGGCATCATAATACTTTTTTTTAACACAGTGGACGAGAGCGTCTGTAGAACAGTTGGTCGGATACTTGACTTGTAACTTGACTTTGTAGGTCGCGGGTTGGAGTCCGGCTACTGGACGTGTAACAATGGGACCCTTTTTCAGAGACTATGTACGCAACGCAACGCTCGTACGGTGAAGGACAACATCGTGATGAAATGCGCACACCACAAGGTGTGTGAACACTATGACGGCGATGGGCTCACCCCCTGTCACGTTGGGTTAGTTACGCTTGGTGAACCGTGGGCATTTGCTTTAACATGTGCCTCTGCCTACCTCGGTTTGAGATTAAAATACGTGAAGTGTATTTTTTTTTAATATGAACAAACTTAAATAACTTACCTGCATTATTATTATTATTAATTTCTCCACAATTTTTCTTAAATCAAAAATAATCCCACCAAAAAAAAGAGGATTATATAATTCTAAATTATGTTCGCTACAGACCATTTTCCGGTTAAGGATGGTCTAAAAGACTTAAAATAAACGTTTTATGTAATGAAAACCGCTTCCAGACAATCCAATTTTCTAATAAATTGGGACATTTACTTACCGGAGCATTATTTATTCTCTTGTGTCTGAGCACAGCCGCAGAAAAAACTTATAATTGAGAGGCGGAAGCGTAACCCCGTCATTCTACCGTCAAAACATTTTTAAACGAAAAAGAAACTTCCCAAGGCGGTCTATTTCCCCGACGCCGCCACGGAGGTACTCTTTTCAATGAACGCTTGAGGTTAGTAAGTGGTGCACTTAGAACTTCCTTCGTTATTTGATAATGAATTGTGCTGAGAACGTGTCTTCCGACCGGCGCTGGCGAGCCTCTAAGTGTTTAACAGGGAACTTCCCTATTCATTTCTTAAAATTGGAAAATGCAAATGACAATTCGAGTGACGAAGGAGTCTACATTATACAGAACACCCACGTAGGTACTTTTACATTGGAGGTAGTCTGTCATCCTATTATTTGCTGTGTAAATAGTCCTACACGGTGAAGTCAAAACTGCAACGTTTGTTCTAGCACAAAGCGGCGCTCTGGAGGAGTAAAAAGACAGTGACGTAACATAAATCGATTTATTACACAATACCAATAGTTTTCACATAAATGACACTCTATGGCGCGTAGTCTGAAACGTGAATCAAGTACTACTCAGATAAGTTGTATGCTTTGTCTCGCTCTAATGGCAAGTTGCTAAAAAAAGATACTAATATACCTCTGGCACTATGTACCTACAAATATGCATTGATTTTACTTTCAGAATACGAGCCACAGTGTTATGTACAATGCAATTACAATTACCAAAACACATTTATCACAGAACTTTTTGATACTTGAAAAATTGACCATTGTGCGACTGTAATTGTATAACGATTATATTGTACTTAAAATTTTGACAATATCATATTTGAATACCTAATTAAGATAGTACTGAATTCTCATATAGCAACATTTAAGTCTTTTCAATTTTTAACACATTTTCTTCTTTGTGTTCACTATAAAATACGGAGACATAAAAATTCCATTTACTTAGTGCATACAGACATTGTAGGTATATCGAAACATCATGTAGTAAAGCAAGTAGCATGTAAAACGGCATCCGAAATTATGACTGCTCGTTCGTTTTACTATAACTGAACTTTGGCGTAATGGAAATTAAACATTATTTTTACTGTCAAGAGAGATAATTCAACAGAATTAATCCAATGACTTTTCTTCCTTCGACGTGCAATAGGTACAATCACTTAAACACAAGGAGATGACAAAAAATCCTCTATTATTTTTGATGACTCTTCCTGAGTTACTAAAACATCAATAAGATCAAGTTATGAGCGTCTGTGTATATTGTTTAGACCAGCTTTTTGGCCGACTGTGTTAATGCACTGTGGATTATATAGAAAATACCTACGCAGCGATACAAAGTGTTGCGTCTGTATAGGTATAATAACCGATCACTTTCCTAATTCTTTTTTATAGTGACATAAAGTTGTGCGTCAGGTGTTCCGTGACAATGTAATAAAGGCGGTGTCCTCGTGCCGCCCCGCCGCCCCGCCGCCCGCCCCCCGCCGCTGTATCTAATCACAATGTGACATTGACTGATACCTGCTTGTTATTAAGACAACAGTTCGTTGTACACTTATTTCGGATAAAGGAGGATACTTTTTACGGTTCCGTAAACAAACGGCAAAACGGAGCCTTGAGTTACTAAGGCCCGTATTCTAGTGTTGAATGAGCATAGTTTGTTTCTTTCACACAAACACGATTAGATTTGGACAAACGTTAGGCACTGATTTCTTGAGGGTAGTTTCAGAATACGAGTTTAATAGTCTTCTGTTTCGTTCGTCTGTTACCAGGCTATATCTCATAACCCGGGATAGTTAGACAGTTAAAAATGTCACTTTATGTATTATGTTGCTACAACAACAGAATAAAAGAAATATTCGAGGGAGATCCGAAACAACAAACGTGATTAACAGAATTCTTTCTTTATGCATACATAATTAATCATTAAACGGGACCCCCGTCGTCCCATGCAACAAACATGTTTTTGTTTAGTAGGCAGTACGATGGTACGGAACCCTTCATGCACGAGTCCTACTTGCACTTGGCCGGATTTTTATTTCTTTGATTTGCTACAAAAATAAGTATATTCTTTTATCACTATGAACAAGCGTTTGACCACCATCCTGCCTGATGTTAAGCAGCGATGTAGTCTACGATGTAGCGCACTTGTTCATTAGGTACCTAAATGTGTTTAGGCACAGCGTATATACGTACACTGCATTTGACCTAACTCGTATAACACATTATAATCATCACAATATTAAAACAGGGAGTAGAGCAGAGGGTAACATCGGCGTAGGTCAACAAATAGTCAAGTGAACGAAGCAGTACAGATTAGATTAACAGACATATTTACAATTTATTGATAATCGTGTAACTGACGAAATAATAACATCGAGTGGTCTTATCAACTAAATCTTTGTTATACATTGCGATTAACACATTCGCGGACTGTAGGTAAATAAACAAAATATTATACGTTATTATTATTTGAACTGCCAATGTTTCCTAAAACTATGTATATTGAAATAGAAACACTTATTATAATCACGACATAAACATGTATAATGACGTGTTCACAGCACACTTGAGACTTAAGAAGAATGATTCCTTAACCGTAATAATTTCTTTAACAAGCTTAGTATCCAAAAGGAGTTGTTCTGTGTGTTAATTTAGATCACTTCAGGTCCAAACACCACCGAGGAAAATTTACAATAATATACATCAAAATCCTATAGGTTTTCGTTTAAATCACAAATCACTATTTAGAATCATACCAGCCAAGTCCATTCAGCAGACAACCCTCAGCAACAAATAGAGTACGGCCAGGGTACGAGACTCAAGACCCAGCCGCGGTGCGGGCGCCGAACCTGGAACAATTACGTTACTTGAAATGCAATGGAAAGTCATCTAGATTGCTTATTGTAAGTTTATTAAACTGGATGCTGTTCTGAACTTAGATTCTGCTTTTATTTCACAAAAAAATATTTCTAGAAGTACTTCTTTAAAAGAAAAATTGTAGAGTCGGGTACGATAGAAATGTTCCGGCAATTTTTGTTTGGAAACTGTCGACGGAAAGGGGAAACAGAACGTAGTATGGGATGTGGAAACACGCTTTGGAATGCGACGTTGAGGTAGACAATTGTGGTGCCTCACTGCACTTGACAGGCAAGGTGGACTGATGATATACGCAAGATGGCTGGCAGAAGCTGGATGCGAGAAGCCGAAAACAGATCACAGTGGCGTGCAATTGGAGAGGCTTATGTCCAGTAGTGGACAAGTATGGGCTGATGATAATGACTGCACTTGAGTCTCAAATTGATACGTGATGTTTATATTAGACTTTTTATAATGAAGTGACTTTATTACTCTTTAGTACGTAGGTATCTAATTGTTATAATACAGTTTTTAAAGTAAAGTACAGTTTTTCAGGCGGGTGAAACTGCACCGTTTCTGTGACATGTGAAGGTTAAATTATCACGAATCGCATAAACACAAAAAAGACAAAAAAAAACTTGCTTATTATTACTTTAAAAATCTAAACCAGTCTTTATACAAAATACCTACCTTTAATGCGCATTTGAACGCGTATTGCGTAATTGCCCAACACTTTTATAATCCAGGAAAATGTATGCTGTAATGGTCGGCTTTCATATGTCTGGGAGCTTTGATGTAAGTGAGCTGGCGTGCTTACGTAGAATGTTATAAGTCCTACGTATCCGGCCCGGAGGCGACAGGCGGGTAAGCCCCTCTACGTGTCATCTCTGACAAAGGTACGTTTTGAAGAGGCATGAACCGGTTGTAAATCTTGCGAGTCCATGTCGCGGCCGGAGATGTCGGTGTGAACGACTGTTATTGCACGTCTCTATCATTTGTTCACAGAGCGTCCTGCTTTACTAAGCAGGATGTCAGTGGAAAACAATATACCTACCTGTGCCAAAGTCTGAAATATTGTCGAGTTTGCGGATAAAAATAATGTTGACGGTATTAGATACGGCGGAAGTAGTGGAGCGAGCGGCTATTGGATATCGGACGACAACAATGGCTGCAGCGCGCTGTCAACCGACGGAAATTGTATTCTCGTAAATAACTTATTTCATTTAAAGGATATTTCCCGTATTCCCCTCTACATTAGTATTGCAACCAAAGTGCTCCCTTATTGAATAAAGGGAACACGAAAAGTTTTTAGAAGTATTCTGAGTTTAATGCAGATTGGTAGCTACAAGAAAAGTAAATAATTATGAACATACATTACCTTAAAAAAATATTCGTAGGTAGTTGACTACTTATTACTATTTTCTTTGTAAAAAAATGCGGGTAATGGCTGTGACAAAACTTTTATAATAAGTGTTACCGTACGTCACCTCACACGAGCAAACGTATGATGAGTACGAGAATGTTACCTGCGGCAGTGAACATGGAGAGGTTGGGCGAGCCGGCCAGCAGCAGCGTGGCGGTGGCGTGGCGCGCGGCGGGCGGGCGCACGCGCTGCGTCGCCTCGCAGCGCAGCCGCGCCGCCGCCGCCCGCAGCCGCAGCGCGCGCCAGCTCACGCCACCCTCGCCACCCTCGCCCGCCGCCGGACTGCTGGACATCCACGGCTCCGACTGACACGACATGGGGGACAGTTACTACAATCATAACTGGCATTCAGTGACTTTAATGTGTAGATATTTGATCAAGTCTCACCGGTTGTGGCGTCCCGTCCACGTACCAGACGACGTCCGGCGCGGGCGCGGCGGGCCCCGCCGAGCAGTTCAGCAGCAGCTCCTCTCCGGGCTGCACGGAGCCCGGCACGCCGGATATCACGGGGTCTTCTCGCATGATTACTAGGCAAATGTCATAGTTATTAACACTCTATAGTCGTTATAAAAGTTCAAAACGGGTTTTATAGCGCGAAAATTAACCAAAGATAAGCATTCAGTTCACTTTATAGTCGTACTATAATGCGTTAGATATGTGATTATTGCGATTAACTGGGTTAAAGCCATGTCTTTAATATTATGCTTATCATCATCAGCCGCCCATGACTCTATAACTAGGCTGAAAGAATCAAACTAATTAAAAGAAGATAATCGATATAATAACTCACCAGCTACAGTTAAATTTTTCATCTGCTTGACGACCGCGAACCTGGGCCCTTCAGTGGACACCTCGCACGTGTATGCTATCCTGGTATTCCAAGGCTCGTCAATATGGACATGGATACTGCAGCTCTCTAGGTTGCAAGCACTCCGGGTGACACTACTGGCAGTGCTGTTAAAACTTCGGGTTGGCGGCTGCAAATACTGACTATTCATAATGTGGAAAAGGCTATCAATAAGTAAGTAAATATTTTACAACAGCAATCGATAGGAACTCGCAAAAAAACTTTGGGAAGGAATTGCGTGACAGCTGGTTTATCTACACACCTTTTGCTGTACAAGTTTTCTTACGAGGTTTCCTTGATCATCAGAAATAGATCAGAGTACAAGTGAGACGCGCGAGAACTTGTTGGATTATAAAACAACTGACATGAACGGATAAGGTTTTCGTAGAGTGCGCACACCTGCAATTCCGGCGTGTAGCGGAATATCTCCTGGTCGTCCCTGTACCACTTGACGGAGTGCAGGTCGGGGTCGCCGCGCTCGCTCACGTAGTGGCACGCCAGCTCCACGCTCCCGGAGCCGTACTCCGGCACCTCCAGGCGCGTTATGTTGTGCGGCGCTGCCAGCACTGCACAACAGCAAACAATGTGGCTTTTGGAACTAATACAGTAGGACGTTATATCAATACTAACTCAACACCTTGATTACAAGAAACATACAAGACTTTGGCTAGTGCAATTTGGGACTCTACCGGGTGGAATTTCTTTCTTTTAATTGGAAATGATCTTGTTATGAGAATTAACTGAAACACTGTTAATAAAATATGAAGGAAATGAATAATATCATAGCTCATTATGCTACAGCCACGTAATACAATGTACAATACTTACATCTTAACCTAGTCATGAAAACAGAACATGAAATACAAAGAGACAGTGTGCGAGATTGAACTCGCCCTGAGCTTGGCCTGAGGAATCTTAATTATACCTATAAGTACAACCGGAAGAAATGAAATTAAATGTAAATCATCCTGATATAAGAAATGTGAACGTTTACCCATGTCCATAATATGCGTGTTTACCATTTCACACTAAACGTACTAAATAGATTTTGACGAAACTTTACAGTATTTTTTCGTACAAACAAAATTCAAATACAATGTATTTCTTATATTGGAAAAATCACAGAATGACGAAACTTGGAGGTGGAGCACAGTTTGTAACCTGGATTAATACGTGTTTTACATAATATATATAGCTATTTCAGTAAGACTTTAAAGTGAACGTTTTGTAATATTGTTTGACAATTAGGTCGGGATTGATTCTGCCGGCACACAGTTCGCCGAACCAGCTGTTTACATAAACTGGTAGTACCCAATAGATTAAACAAAATCGGTCAGTTCTATCAACAAGAAAAAAACAACGAATCAATTTGATCAGACAAGCAGTTTTACACAGAATCCACTGGCAAAAAAAAATTGACAATCCTGCGCTTGCCAAGTAGGTTGTAAGTAGTAGCACATAGGTACCATAAACGGTACAGGAAAGTTTTTTCAAAATGAGTAAATATTATACGTTTTTGAAATAGAAAAGTCTTTGTTTGAAACGTTTTAACGGACAGTTTTTTTACGTTTACAATATAGATGTAATGGGTAATTCTTATAATTTATCCAAGATTCGAAATATAGGTAGGTAGTGAAGCTTCACGAGCTGCGTCTACAAATTGCCAGCACTATCTAATTCTAATTGTATCTGTCTATCCTTCGCTTGATACTTTCATCTCGCGTTATCACCAAGAGACACCAGCTTGCGGTAGAAGAAGAATAAATAAGGAACCTTAGCACAGTGGCACAGTGGCAACGTCTCAGACTCTACCTCAAGCGGTGGCAAGTTTGAATACTGAAATATTATTTACTTCCTTTTGCTCATAAGATTTTGTTTAAGCATGTTGTAAAGTATACTTATGCCAAAATCTTTTCAAAAACTATATAAGTATTTGTATATCCGCTAATTTATTCAGAAATCACATTACATTTAATGGTCCCTATTTTTTAAATAATAAGACTCATATTTCAACATAAAAATGTTGTAAACACTTCCATGAATTTCCAGCTGGTGGCACCGCATGTTAGTTAGTCCACGTGAAGGAGGTGGCCGGCGACGTGCAACTAATAATCATATTTGGTTCAGTAAGCATAATTAGTAAACATAATTAGTTTCAGACCTAAGTAACCCTAATTGACGTTGTAATATTCAGCCATAACCAAATACAAGGTAGAGTACCTATAGATATTACTTGTTTTGAAGTGGATCTGTTCTGGTTTAATGATGGTTACAAAAACAAATAGCCTACTTTCAAATATAAACTATTAAAGCGTAAATTATCCAGTTATTTGTTTATTTATTAGGACCCCCAACAATTACACACCTAAACTTAAATTTTCATAATGTGCCTGTAATCATTGACCACGGTTATTTTTCAACGAAAGTTTCTTTCGCTTAAAGCTTTACCTCGTACTCGTATACTGAGACTTATAGTATGCACACGTCAAATGATATAAAAGTACAAGACACAGGTTGTGCATATCTGTAATAGGGGTATTCCCACCAGAGGTACCTGATTTATAAAATCAGTGTTTAGTTGGTATGTTTCTACTTGCTTGTATTTATTAATGTTTTGTGTGTACTCTGTACATGTGCCTTAAATAAATAACTAAAAGACACTGAGTAAAGTTGCAGTATATGACCATATTTTTCAATGAAAATTACCCTTTAGCCTCACTACTAATTTACTTCTATATTAAACAAAAACAAACCTTAATTCCTACAGAAAAAAGTCCATTTAACACCGCACAAAATATGTTCACAGTTGGTAAGTGTATACCGCATACACGACCTAATAGGGAATATTTTAAATGAACAACCACACGAGAATAATAAAAAAAACAGGTAAAGAGAAAATAACTGTATAATTCATGTAAACCTACATATCTCCATATGAGCACTGTACCTGTTCTGAATTCGCAGACCGCGAGTAAATGAATGAAAATAATCTATAAAGTAAACAAAATCCGTCGTTGCGGATATCACGTTAATCCTGTACTGCAGTGATTCGGCAAATAGCGCCCAATCTCTTGTGTGTTCTACTCGTTGCAATTTACAGCGATGTCGGGTGAATTCAGGAAATTTCTCCCGTCAGTCTGTCCGGAACTGCGCGGAAATTCGCCGATCATATCGCCAAGTGCGTAAATCGTACAGACTGACTGATTCAGTATTCATTATAGGCACTTATGTAGTTAACCCACTTGTTTCTATCGTCGTTTTAAAACAACACCATTTTCCGACTTTCTCATATGAAGTAGATTTTATTTTATACAGAGAAGTTCAGTATTTTTCCTATGATATATACCTGAATAAATGAACATACATACATACACTTCATGCCTGTCTCCCAGAGGGGTAGGCAGATACTACAGATCTCCATTTGTCACGGTCCTGACATACCCCTTTCGCTTCATCTACATTCATACATTAACCTCATTAACAAAATACCTGCTTATTCGGCGACAATAATTTGTTCCCGTAACAAGTGGGTTAAGAATAAGAATAAAATCGAATGGTATAAAACTGTAAAACAATCTTACAACACGACACACATAACACGTATCAAAATCAAAAATACATTTACTAATGTGTAGGTAGGTACTTAATTTACAGTCTGTGATCCATTTGGTCGGATACTTAACTTGCAACCGGGAGGTCGCGGATTCAAGTCCGGCTACTGGACGTGTACCAATGGAACTCTTTTTCAGAGCCTATGTACGCAACGCAACGCGCGTATGGTGAAGGACAACGTCGTGATGAAACCCGCACACAACAAGGTGTGTGAACCCTATAACGGCCATGGGCTTACCCCCTGTCACGTTGGGTTACATACGCTTGGTGAGCCGTGGGCAGTGTATATGTGTATTTGTTAATTTACAGATTGTGCGGTTTTACACGAGATTGATCCTGTTCCTATTATTGTATGTGGATAATAATACATGTAGTTTATTTCCCACTGCTATAATATGTGCAAGGTTCGTCAATTTCTGTATTACAGTTTTTCTGGGAATAAGTAAATTAGTACTGGTGAATTCAATAGATGGCATCAAATGTTAGATGGAAAATTCTAGCAGGCAATAAGTTTCGTCGTACTCTTGATTGTCCGGTGACAATGGCATGAAAGGAGTTTTCAAAATTCACTCGATACAATACAGTGAGAGCGTCTGTGGTCCTGTTGGTCAGATACTTAACTTGTAACCGGGAGGTCGCGGGTTCGAGTCCGGCTACTGGACGTGTTCCAATGGGACTCTTTTTCAGAGCTTATGTACGCAACGCAACACTCGTACGGTGAAGGACAATATCGTGATGAAACCCGTGGTGTGCGGAGATGTGTGAACCCTATAACGATTGGCTCACCCCCTATCACGTTGGGTTAAATACACTTGGTAAACTGTGTGCCTACCCCGCTTTGAGATTAAAGTCGTGAAGTATATATTATATAATACAATATATACAATACAATACAGATAGGCTCGCAATATTGCGGTCATGGCTTGTAAGTCTTCTAACACGCTTGCACTATTTATGCATACAAAAGTCAAAAGTCAAAGAGTTTATTTTTCATCTTAATAAGTGCTATAACATACAGATATACAGTAGCATAACACAAAGCTTGATGAACGTCATTTATGACTTTAAAACAAAAGTAATCGTCCCCGGTTCGAATTAATTTCTTTTACTGGCCAGAAGAACCGGGAAGAAACTGGCATCTTTTCAAATCGCCAAGGCTTACTGCTAAGTATACTTAACATACACCCAACAACTACTGTTGTATTATTGTTCTTGCTTGAGGTAGGTATATACGGCGGTTAAACATTCTCGCTTATTATCCTGCAGACGTTTGAGCTGATGTGAGGAACCTTTGAAGTTCACTACGGGAAATGTTATTGCGTTATGCGTACACCTGAGTGAAGCCAGACTTTCTCGGAAACAGTAGAGCCTCGAAGACTATCGTTCACGCTGATATTGTGAGATTGGAACAGCTAAATTGAATTGGTAGATATGATCTACAAGCTCTAGAGATCTTGTCTTAGTGTATGTACGCTAAGCTTTGGAGGACTCGTTGATTGCTATTGGACAGTCATACAGGTACGTCTCAAAGAGAGATCATCCACAAAGACCATCGTATGCACTCAAATGATAAAAGCACGTAATATTAATACCCTTTTAACAAGAGACATTAGAGAAAAGTATTTATAGAAAGAGACATTGTGTTTTTAAATACCACAGTACTCTTTCAAGTACAGATAATTCGTGCAATTATTATTTACTAACCACAGTCATTTTTATCCAGTAAGATCCCAACTCCCGTTCTTTATTACAGGCAAGAGCAGATAATCTACCTTCTGTTTGTGATTATCTCATTAAGGAAATGTAGAAAGTGACTAAGAGCGGCTGGTATATGAACGAACGGTATATGAAACGCAGAGATTTGGATGATACTCAGCTGATTACTAAGAAAGGTATTTTATTTACCACGGGCGCGGAAATTAACGTGTCACACCTTTTTTTAGAAATATTTCAACCTTATAAGTTGAGGCTTATACGGTTATAGGCAGGTACTTTAGGGAATGTACAGTTCAGTTACGAAATTAAAACAAACATTTAAAACTTAGAGTAAATACTCTCTCTTTAAACTTCTTCTCCATATTATAACAGTAAATAATCTATTCGATACTGATAGTGTTCACAAGATAAACAAATACAAAGTATATTGTTCTAGCGACCGTCCCCGCTTCGCGCATTGATATATAATTATGTTACAGGGTAATTTACAACTTCGGGGGTCAAGTTTGTACAGTACAATCATATTTTCCCGCAATATTGCCAAGGAAGTAAAGCAATATCAATAGTAAAATATCATTGTTTATACTTACCAATACAAAATAACAAAACTATCACCGAAGACATTTTCCAGGTGTTTATCTCCATTGTATAAGATCACCACATAACACTTATTCACTTCACTAGCACACACAATAGGAAATCCTGGCAGCTCACCACGGGGAAAAGAAATAAAAAAGCAGACGGATGTACGAGAAAAAAAGTTCGCGAAAAGAGTTTGAGTGACGACAACGTGCGAACCTCCTCGGAGTGAGTCCCGCCGGCGACTGAGTGCGACGTCCAGCTTCCCGCGCCCCTCCCGCGGGATCTCGTGATCAGATGTAATTACGTATCTATCTACATTAATGCGTTGACGAGTTTCTTTTGAAGACGTCCCCCGTACATTTTGTAGCATTTCGCCTTTGATGTAAACATTTTTTGTTTTGAGGAAAATATCATTCAAGGAAATGGGCAGGAATTTTTTGTATGTTTTCGTCCTTCGTAACGAGAATATTTAGTATTCGGAATAAAAACTTCCTAGAACACACACGTTATTTTGACTTAAAGCAAAAAAATATGTTGCCAATATTTCGGAAACACATCCATAAAATCTTACATAACGTATACCTACGTTTAGTACTAGCTAAAGTACTTAGAAAACTGTCACGTTATGTTACACATGTATACTTTATGTCACTGTAATTCACGTCTGCTATCGTAGGTCAGTTGCGGCTGTAGTTGAGAACTAGGCCTCATCCTGAGGATCCAACGTGACAGCCGTTGACTTTTTTATGCCGGCTTCCTCGCGACGTTTTCCTTCCTCGTTAACGCCACGAATTCTAGAATCGAACCACTTTATTGCCAGTCAGATGCTTATTGTACGACGGAATATAGTAAACACTTTTCAATAAAAATAAATTAACGCTACGCCTCGTAGCGCGTAGTCATCTACGCAGCAGCTACGCGGCTACACAGACTCGCGCTTAAAATAACACAAAATTAAGAAATACTACAGTAATCAGTGCTACTAAATTAAGATTACGATTTATAATAAGATTATAATGACCTGATGACAACTAAAGACTCTTCACGCGTTTAAATCCCAAAGCGGGGTAGGCAGAGACACTTGTAAGCAAATGAACACGGTTCAGCGCATGTACGAGTATTTTACCCAAAGTGACAGAGGGCGAGATGGTCGTCGAGGGTTCACACACCTTGTGGTTTGTAGGTTTACAGTGCACCCTTCATGTTGCACGATGTTTCGCGTATTTATTGTTAGTGCACAATTTGCGTAACTACCTATATAAAGCACATTAAATAAAAGCGTTTTTTCCTTAACAATAAAAATTAAAAGCTCCTAAGTATGTGGTTGGTGGGAACAATCCAATTACCATAATGGACGAGAGGGCAGCGCCGGCCCAAGTGGTGCGATTTCCAACCGCATAAAATTTACTTAATACGTTTGTTAATAGCTGTAGCGTTTATTGTAATGGCATTCACCAGTGTTCTCTCCGACAAAGACTCCTGAAAGCAGACTCCTGACCTTCGAAAAGGAAATCGACTAATACCTTTTATAAATAAAATGCAAGAAACAAGTACATTCACGGATTAATGAATATACTCTTTATTGCACACGGTACATTACAAAATGTAAAACTAAACATAGCAGGTTGGTGGTCAAACGCTTGATGATAAAAAAAACAATGGTAAGATTGCAAATGGCGACCTTATCGCTCAAAGCGATTTATTCCAGGTAATCTGATTCATATATAACAGACTTTCTCAAATAATGTGAGCACGGATGTTTGTTTATTCAAGTACCTACGCCTTTTAGCTGTATTTTATGTATATAAAAATAAAAAAATACACTTAATGCCTTTTAATCCCAAAGCGGGGTAGGCAGAGGCACTTGCTTAATAAGCAAATGCCCACGGTTCACCGAGCGTATGTGTGTAACATTTGTTCAGTCCATTTGAACAAATGTATATAAACAATGGTACACCCTCCACCACGTACGCCGCGGTATGTGTATCTTCATCTCTCATTGTGAAGGTTGTGTTCCTTTGTTGGGGCTAAGTGTATCAGTGTGCGCCCCCGGCCGACGTGCGGCGCTCCCGCCCGGGTACTGACCTGCCACCAACTGCACATTAATTATGGCTATGAAAATGTTATTGTGACTCTTTCGCTACCGCCGTTTAACGAAAGAAACATGTACAAACTCAATTCCATGACGATACTGAATCCGTAATAAGGACCCCAAATTATTCATTTACAACATTACATAAAATAATCAAATAGGTACCTGTTTGTAATGAGTATTAAAATTGAATTAATTAAAATGATATCGAACAGACATTCAAAGCGTATGAATGACATATTTGAATAATATATGTACTAGATAATTAATAAATGTGTGTGGTGGTGTTTTGTGAGGTTATCCGCATCAATTAATGCCGCTGTGGAGGCAGCCCGGGGACGGATTTGAAATGACAAAATAGGACAAACACATAAAATACACAAACAGGTACCAATATTAATTAAATACTGCTGCTTTTGACGCTATTATTATACATACCGCAATTTGGCCACCAGTCTATTTACGTATGAATGAAATGTATCATTTTCTGACATCCATGGGGTGATATTTTTATTTATTTTACTTAAAACAAACAGCTCACGCTACTTCTCTTATTGCATAATAATATCATACTTTAGACTTGTATAGATAAGTGAAAACATAAAAGAGTGAAGACATGTAAGAAGGTATCATAATTTGGAGTCAGTTAATCGCTAAATAAACCGAGAAAACCGAGAGACTTGTCTGTATGCTATCATTTGGGAGGATTCAGAACCACAATAAATGGAACACCATTATCCGAGCGCGCTCTATAAGTGTAAATCTCGGGTATGAGCCTACCTTTAAGAGAGTTAGTTGGTCGGAATGCTTATCGTTCTCTCTATCATCTCGCATCATTGAGAGCGGGAGAGAGGAGGAACCTAGGTGTTTCTCGCGATATGTAATATTTCATTTTTATTTCAAGAAAAGAATAACTTAAAGTATGGTTAGCGCAGAGTTGTGTGCATAGGGTACATTTTAAAATAATTGAGATTGGTTCTCCAAATAGAAAAATCCTGTGCCAGAGGAAAGAGTGCTGTTCTACAATATAATAACTAAACAAAATAAAGAAGAAAAAATGGAAAAAATCTAAAATTAAAATTAAATCTATACTTAAAATAAAGATATTTAATAAACTCACTCCTATATCGAGCGTCCGTAGTCCAGTTGGTCGGATACTTGACTTGTAACCGGGAGGTCGCGGGTTCGAGTCCGGCTACTGGACGTGTACCAATGCTTATTAAGCAAGTGCCTCTGCCTGCCCCGCTTTGGGATTAAAAGGCGTGAAGTGTATTTTTTTTTTCACTCCTATATGATATTATCTGCATATGCGAAGGCATATATGCAGATATGAAGGTTGTACGAAACAAAAACTATTCCTTCGTTTTATGAAGAGTTTTATTTCACATTTAGCAGGATAGAGTCTGTTTTATCTCAAACATAATACGGCGAGAGTTG
>SJJU01002822.1:0-26511 GCA_012932125.1 Conopomorpha cramerella
TTTCTGTCTGACACCCAACTGTGTTTCTGTTTGCGGTGCGGATGGGGGGGACACCGGTGTTTTTGGGTCCCTTACCGTGCTCGTCTGGCGTTTGCATGCTGCGGCTAGTTCGCTGCTGTGGGCCCTCTCTACCCTTACCAACTCTTGAGCGTGTGCTCTCTCGAGGTTGGTCATGATGCGGGAATGGGTGTTGGAGAGTGACAGCACTATATCGTACAATCGTTGTAGACTGTCGTGCGCCGTTACTTTGCACTCCCTCTTCATGTTGCCGGCTTTTTCGAGGGCTTCCTTTCCTGCCTGCAGCGCGTCCTTCGCGAGCTTGGTTGCCGCTTCAATGTCGTCCTTAGGTGAGTCGTATTGGAAACTCAACCTACTGCTGGCCGATACCACCGAGTTGAACGAGTCGTCCGACATCGTTCCTTCTTCGTCTCTCGCCGGCGGTGGGGATGGGATTCTTGATGTCGATGGCGAGGCCATTACTGTTCGCTGTGTTCTTGGGCGTAATGGTCCCGATCCCTTTTTGTTGGCTGTGGTGGTGGTGGTGGCGGTGGTGGTGATGGTTGTGGTAGTCTTCGGTTGGCTGGACGACATTTTCTATTTTGTTGGATATATTTTTTTTTATATAGTATATATATGTATAGTATTTTTATAGATAAATACGTCGGTGCGATGTTCTGCACGATGTGTGTAAAACCCAACGGATGTTATTGTTGGGGAGTGGGTTGAGTACGCCTGCGTCGATGGTGAAAGCGCGTCGGCGGGCTGTATCACGGTGTCCTCCTGATAGGTTTCTTCAATCCCTTCAAAATGAGTCCAAACTCGGGTATGGCCGATGAACTGGTTCCCGAGATATAGAGTTTCTTCTGTAGGGGTGGGTATCCCGTTTTTTAGGGGAGGAAACTGGTGCAGCCCTTTTCGCAGCTATCCGTGTCCTGCTTCGATGTTGTTTCGACGGTTTGGTTCTTCCGGGTTGAATTTTTGGAAAAGGGGACCAGGGGGAGGGGGTGCACTGGGGGTGCAGTCAGTCTCGCCTTTTTCTACCCTTTTTTTCGGAGCTATCACTCGATGGTGTTCAACGAAATTTTTGTTCCCGGGGGTTGGTGTTCCTGGGGGTTGGGGGTGGTTTTTTTGTTACCCCGTAGTCTTCGTCTCGGCGAGCTCTTTCGTTTGATACCAAACACGGTGCGGTTAGCGTCACTGGTTTGTGTATTACAGGAGGGGGATGTTTTCCCTGGAGTGGGGGTTGTTCTCTTCGGGGGCTAGGTCGGGGCTGATCTCCTGATCCCAAAAATACCTCACACGACCAGGTTTGATCTGTGGTGGTCGGTGTACTTCTGGGTGTCTGTATTTTGGGAGTTCAGCTCGTAGTGTAGCCCTCGACTCTGAGAGGATCGGCTGTGACGTCGGTATGAATATACGATTGTAACCTTTGGACTCTTTGTTCTCGGATGGTGACGTTTCGAACAAAAATTCCCGATATTTACGAGCTTATAACTTCGCTGTTTCTGGACCAAATTGGACGATCCGTATATCAGCAAAGAGGTCTCGCGGAGCCCGTGAATATGGTGTAAACGTCCAAATGGATTTACTAACCGTCTTGGTGTTATTCACAGCCAAAGTTCACTCTTCCCTGTTCCCGACTGGATGCTTCCCGGGACTCACAACCACTTGTACACGTTCACTGGACACTGCTCTTTTTGCTGTTAACACTTTCACTATCGTAGCTTAAAAATTACTATTTAATAATAATTTATTCGGTAAAAAATATGGTGTTGCTGCGGTGTTTTGGCTAGTACTGTATCTACTTATTTATAGATATTCTGTCAAGTTGTAGGTATATTTATTTACCTGATGAATTGTGGTTTACTGATTTGTGGGCAGCTTCCCTGTAGGTGAAATAAAAGCTTCCTTTTCTTCTAGGCTTTATTTTCCTTTTATCTTCAAGTACTGGAGGTCGGAGCAGGACTGATTTTGTACGGCCAGTAGCCGTATATTTATAGTTGGCGTGATTGGTGCCGTGTGCAAATCGTGCTGTCTCTTTCCCTCCCTGTTGTCTCTGTCAGTCATGCTCCGATTTCCCCAAAAATCAACAAATTATATATCTTTTATTTTTCTCATATAGGTAATTACAAATATATCATGAAACAATAAACTTTTTTACAATAATTTAACACAAAACATAAGAAAATCGCGTTTTTCATGAAATGCTTTCTGAGAGGTAATGCCGGTCGACCCCACCCTCGCCGTCTCGCGCGCCGCGATGTCTTCTGTGCGGTAATGCCGCCCTTATTTTCGGGTGTTGTCGACAGTCTCCCCCCCGTGCGCAGCACCATCCTCAGCAGCGGGAGACAACGTAGCCGGAACCAACACGACGATTCTGCTGACTGGCCGTCGGAATGTTCCACCTGTGGTCCGGATCTCGACGATTCTGGTTCTTCCGTCAGGTCCTGGCAGCGTCTTCTGTACCTCTCCTCTTGGCCATAGGTTCCTCGGCAGAGTCCCGTCAGTGACGAGAGCGATATCGCCTATCTTTACGTCGCGCGCTTCTTGGTTCTTTACGCGACGTGGCACGAGTTCTGGTAGGTATTCTCTCATCCATCTTCACCAGAAGTGATCCGCTAACTTCTGCGCCGTTCTCCAATCTGCCTTGCCGATGAGCGTAGACTCGTCGAAATTCCCGATCACTGGTGCTCCGTTGGATCGCCCCAGCAGGAAGTGGTTTGGAGTTAGGCTCTCCTCTTCTCTGGGGTCGCAGCTTACGTTGGTGAGTGGTCTCGAGTTGACTGTATGTTCGATCTCTGTCAGCAGTGTGTGCAGTGTTTCTTCTGATGGCGCTCTTTGATTCAATACTGCGTAGAGGGCAGTATTCACGCTTCTCACCATCCTCTCCCAGGATCCTCCCATGTGTGGAGCTCCCGGTGCGATGAATTTCCATCGGATGCCCACTGCTGACGCGATGTCTTCATTCTTAATTCCTTCGATTGATTCTCGTAGCTCTCTGTCTGCCCCGACGAAGTTGGTCCCGTTGTCGCTGAATAATGTAGCTGGTGTACCTCTTCTGGCTGCCATTCTTCTCAGCGCCATGATCATGGAGCTAGTGCTGAGGGATTGCGCCAACTCCAGATGAATCGCACGTGTCGTCAGGCATGTGAACAGCGCACCCAACCTCTTCTCGTGGCGCCTGCTGACTGTCACCGTCAGAGGGCCGAAGTAGTCGACTGCGGCGAAGGTAAACGGTCGACGGTGGTGCTGTAGTCGTTCTTGCGGCAAGTCTCCCGTCGACGGTGTCTGAGGTGTTGATTTCTTCAGCTTACACCATTGGCAGTCGAGGATGGTCTTTCTGACCGTCATGCGAAGTCTAGTAATGTAATATTTTTGTCTGACTTCGTTCATCACTGTTGAGTGGTTTGCGTGGTAGTAGACTTGGTGGTAATGCTGAAGGAGCAATGTAGTGAGTTTGTGCCTTCCTTCATCTCTTCATTCACGCCATCAGCTTTGTTGATGCGACCTTTCATTCTCATTATGCCGTCTTCGTCAAATGGACGTATTTGGCTTTTCTTCTTCATTGATTTCTGTTTCTTCAGACAATCAATTTCTTCAGGGAAACATTCTTCTTGTATCTTCTTTATCAGAAGGTTTTCTGCTCTTCTCAGGTACTTTTCTTCAATAGGAATAAAGTTTTTCTCATTATTTTTTACGATAGTAGGCATTTTGAAGTTTCTCTTCTCTTTCCTCTTGTTATTTGGCTTCCAGTTATCTTTCTCTTTCCTTGTCACGCTGACAATGTTGCTCTTCTTGCGGCACAGGTCTATGAACTGGAGAATCCTAGCTGTGCTTCTCAGTAATCTCTTCCAACTTGAGAATCTGCTTTCTTCAGGTGTGACCGATTTCACTATCGTGACCACATTAACCCTTTCTTCGCCAGTCTTGTCCTCTTGTTTGTTTTCAAACTTCTTTTCTGGCCAATTCTCTTGGCTTTCTTTCTGGTCCGGTAAACCATCTGGCTGTCTGGTTGAAGTTCTTGGGTACTTCTCTTGTTGCGTCGTCAGCGGGATTGAGCTTTGTTGGCACCCATCTCCATTCCCGGCTCTTGGTAAGTTCTTCAATTTCTTTGCTCGGTTGAAATGCAGAAGGAATCTCTCGCTTGTTCTTTTTCAGCGTTCCTGTTGTAGTCAAGCCTCTTTGCTTTAGAGTCTGAAATAACTCCATGGATGAGTACCAGTTGTCTGTGTTAACGTTTCTATTGGATCCAAATATTGGTTTGCAGAGTCGCACAACAGCTTGTGTTGGGATTGATAATTTGCGCTCTTCGGGGGTCAAAGTACGTCCATCTGAGCCTTTACCTGTGTACAGATATGCATTATACACAAAGTAGGTTTGTGAATCTACCAAACATTGCATTTTCAGACCATATTTTGCCGGTTTTGATGGCATATACATCTTTAACTTGCAACGACCTCTAAATGCTACAAGCATTTCATCAACAGTGACGTTAGCGCCAACAGAATAGTTGTTCTGGGAGTTTTCTATAAACAAATCCAACATATCCGTAACAGCGCATCCTGGGTCAGTCTCTTTCCTTGCCTCTCTATTAGCAAAGTCATCAAAACGCAGAGCCACAAGAAGAACCAGGAATCGTCTCATGGACATTGTCGCAGTGAAAATTCCCCTTCCAAATTTTGTTTGTCCACAGAAGTATAGTGTCCAACATACGCTCATTAAACATAAGGCGAAAAGCATCAATAGGGTCAAGTTTTTCTGAAGAATTTCCTCTGACATTTGAAAGCCGCAGAATATTATGTGATTCTGTACGAACATTCCGGGCTGGTGGAATACTGGACCATTTATGTCTGTTTTTACCGTAATAGTAATGTGAACGGTCTCTCACCTCGGTTTCCGGCTGAGTACCTTCCTCCGACTCGGAATCAACGGCTGATTGTCCACTTTCTTCAGAATCGGTATCGTGATCTTTATCTTTTTTCATTTTCGCTTACATTTCTTTCTTGTTTGATATCCTTGTACTTGTTAATCATGGTAAAGAGCATGCTTCTTACACCGCTTTTCAAAGGTTTAGCCATTCTTTCATAAAAAAAATAACCAGAACACAACACAACAAAGCGAGATAAACAAAGCAAGTGTGATGGATTGAAAGTTGCCCTAAAAAGAATTTGAAAAAAGGCCTTGTGCCACGACTGACTGGCCAGACTTTATGTTAAATTTTTCTGCAATGATATCACCAGTGTGACGGTCATCAAAAGTCTCGCATTTTAACACAATTGACGACCGTTCAAAGTTTTCTGATACTCCGTGGCAAGTTAGGCTAAGCAAAGAAACACCTGAGCTGGGATCTGTCCAAATATCAGTAGTGAAGGACATGTAATCATATTCTTCAATTAGTGTTTTAACTTTTCCAGCAAGTTTTATGTATAGGTCATTGCACACGAAATCAGTAAAAAAAATTCCTCTAAAATTATATTACGGTGCTAACTCTTGTATGAGACCACGAAATCCAAGGCCCTCCACAAAGTTAAAAGATAAATTTTGAAGCGCTATCATTTCGCCAATGAGCTTGTCAATCTTTTTTGAATTAGGATTGTTAGTGTCCCACTTCTTTTCTTTTTGTAGTACTTCCTCTAACGAAAGACGGTAGAGCAAGGACGTTCTTAAAATAACTTAATTCGGGAATTTCAAGCCAGTTATCTCCAAAGTGTTTTTTTAACAGTTTCAGGACATCGTCTAGTTTTTCCTGTTTTATTGACACTGTGTGGGTAATTTCATCAGGCACCAATTGTGAAAGTGATTTCCCTTTTTTTGTTATAGCCAAAGATTGACCAATGTCGTTTCTGTACGACAACTCTCCACGTACAAGAAGTTTCCGAGAGTCTTTAGTAAAAATCATGCGTTTGCACTTACTGATTTGGAAATGAAGACTCTGCGTATTTTTCAACACATTCTTGCAGGCTTCTTTCCAGTCATATCTGAACATGATCGACAACTTGATAAATAGTGGCATTAGATGACATAAGGTGACATGATGTATTCAGAAGGGTTTAAAACATTTTCTAAACGCCGGATTTTCTTTTCGGTTAGAGCAAAAACTCTTATCAGGTGGAATAAAACTATGGCCGGTAACTGGAAAAATGATTTCCACCTTTTGAATTCCGTTGTTAGAGTCATTTAGCCATTTTGCGACCTTGGAATGGTTTTTGTTTTGGCCACCACAGCCATCGGCAACAAGTCGGATAATCTTTTTACCCTCCATATTTATATTGTTCAAGCAGTGATAGACGCATGACGCTATTTCATTGGATCCTTTTGGGGCCTTGTCCTCAGTCCACACATAGGAGAAAACATTTTCGGGTGTCAGATTTGATTTAGAATTGCCCACAACAACCGTGAAATTATATATGTACAACTGTCGAGAATAATAGGTTGACTGGTCCGGTACCCTGGGCATGGGTAAATTCTTTTGGCAGTCAAATGATATTATAAGTACCTCTGGGTTCTCATCTTTTAATAATGAAAAAAAAAGTTTTCGAGAAATAAACCCTGCAATATATGTAACTACAGACTCTGAATATTTTGAAATATTACTATTCAGACAATCTATGTATTCTCCAAATAATTCACTGTCATCCTCTTGAACATCAACCAATGCTTTTTTATCTGTGCGGTCATTTAAGCTCGCAACTGGATGTATATCACTAGAGCGGTTCAAAATGTTGATTTGTTCTAATGGGATACAATTCCCAATACCACTGTCACGTATCTCGGCTCTTATCAAGAGACGCTTAAATGCTGCTCTAAATTGGATAGAGTTTGGATTGTTATTAAATCCACCTCGAGCTCTGATTGCTGAGAAAAATAATTCTATGTGGTCCTGACGGAATTCTCAACCACCATATTTAAAAATAATTTCATCGCACTTTTCATATCGACGATAAGTCCGACGAATCCTGTATTTCTTTGAGATTCCATTACTAAGGTCCCATCTGGGAATTTTAAAGTGCTAATGTACCTTTCAGCTTTATCAAAAAGAGCCTCTACAAAACCATAGTTATTCATATAAATGGCTTTCTTTCATCCTGCTTCACCGAATAACTATTTAAAACATCAAAAATATTATTTAAGATTCTGATGAAGTTTATGGCCCCTTCGCAGTTTTCAAAACCTTCAATTTCAAATTCTTTACAACAGTATTCCAAAGCATCAGCTACTGACTCGCTTAGGAGTAGCTAAACGGACCTTTATTTTCTGTTTGTTAAAAAAATATGTGCTTTTGTGACCTTTGTGCCCAGATGTAAGCTTTCCCTTTCTTGTAATTCCACCAATTTTTCTAATAGATTGAAATCAACATTACCTCCAAACGAATCATATAATATTTTCTTATCTCCAAAAGTATTCCTTACGAGCTTTACCACGTGACATGGGTCTATAAAAATATATATTTTTTGGTCTTCAAAATGAAAAAAACGTTTTGTCTAATTTAAAAAATTTTTTTTGGGTCCCAAATTAATGATTTTCATATAGACATTTCATCAAAAATAAGAGAACTAATTATTGGTTCTTTACTCGTTTTAACCTTTGCTTCAAGAGCTGAAAATGCCTCTTGGCACAAGCCGGGCTCAGCATCAATATTTTGATACCACTTACACAGGGTACTTGGATGAGGAAGGCAGTCAGTCATTATAGGTTTTTCTCACAAAATCATATGCCTTTGGAGAATAAAAATGTAAGGTCAGGGCAAACTTTCTTATCTCTTCTGAGTACTGCTTTGGTAAGGGCAAACCTTTTATTTTCAAAATTTGCCGGTATAAAAAAAATCTTTAGATTGTTGTAACAAAATGGCTACATCATTATTTATTAGGTTTTCTTCCTAAGACAAATGATAATATTTTTGAAATTTTCAATTTTTTTCTTTTGCACTCGAACTGTTTCATTTAGGCATTTTATTTTCTTTTTTGCTGCAATACCTTCTCTTCAAGTTTTTAAGGTCTTCAAGTGCTGCCATCTGCAAGAAAAAAATAAAAAAGCTATTGATTTGTATTTTTATTACTTATTACAGAAATATTGAAGGTAAATCTGTACAAAACCAATATTAAATATAACAATAAGTTAATACATACATACATACACTTCACGCCTGTCTCCCAGAGGGGTAGGCAGAGACTACAGATCTCCATTTGTCACGGTCCTGACATACCCTCATACATATGTTTATGAAGAAAGTCTTACCAATTCTACATTATTTGGTGGTATAGTTTGGTTTATTAGAAAGAGAAAACACTGTATAGAATAAATCACATACAGCAATAAAATATATTTGGTTATACAGTGATAGGTAGGTTTAAGAATGCCATGCCAGTTACTGAAATAAATACAAACTGAGATAAATTCACCAATAGTATGAGCCAGCTGATATGCGCTATGACAGTAATTTTGCAGTGACGTGATCAACTTATGCCTTGAATTTAATTAACTAAATAAGAGGATGGCCAACTTTCTGCAATCTCTACCATATGCACTCATCATATATTCTCACTTAAATCCAATGCAGTTGGTTGTGATGACATTGATAGAATAATGGTCCTCAACATTAAGGAATCTGTTATTGCCGTTATCAAGTGCATCATCAACTTTTCGTCTTCGTCCTACCCAGATATCTGGCGTCAAGACTTTGTACTACCTTTCCCTAAAACTAACAACCCAACTCTTCTTAAGGATCATCGGCTAATCAGTATACTTCCATATCTATCTAAGGTAATAGAATCTGTGGTTAACTTGCAATTCACAGAATAGAACCTACTTAATCCTTTTCAATCTGGATTTCGAAGTGGCCACAGCACTACCACAGTCCTTCTGAAGGTCATAGAGGATGCCCGTGCTGCAATGGAAGCGGTGTTGGTGCTTATTGACTTCAGTAATGCATTTAATGCCGTAGATCACGACATCCTCTTGGCCGTTCTCACTCATTTTAACGTCTCGGATAACACTGCAAAGTGGTTCTCCTCCTACCTCAGCGGACGTCGGCAAGCGGTTCGCGCTGGTCAGGATATCTCTGACTGGTGCGACCTCAGAGCTGGTGGGATCCTTTCTCCTATTTCATTTGCATTATTTATCCTCATGATCACTCCTAAGCTGATGACCTGCAGCTTTATACTACCGGAAAACCTGATGAAATTGCGAATTCTATAACTGGAGGAAGGAATAATTGGTCAGCCAGCTACGGGATATCCGTTAACCCTGACAAGTGCCAGGCAATAATCATGTGCAGTTCTAAACAATTACAAAGATTGATCCCTCCGGTTTAAGTCTGTCTTTCAATGGCTCTCCTATAGCTTTTACTCCCACTGTCACTAATTTAGGTCTAGTCATTGACAGTCAGATGAATTGGGGGGCTCATATCGAGTTTGTCAGCAAAAGGTTTTACGCCTCTCTCCATTCAATCATCAGATATAAAAACATCCTCCCTGATAAAACCAAAATATCTCTAGTGAACTCCCTCCTTCTTCCCATTATTGACTATGCTCATGTGTGAACTCACCAATAAACTTGATCGTCTTCTCAACACTGGCATCAGATTTATATACTGTCTGAGGAAATACGACCATATTTCATCGTATCGCGCCCAACTGAAATGTCTTATTACTATTGACATCTTGCACGGCCTGCTGCAATTCCTTCATAGTATAAGACTTCACAGTCTTATTTTTGTAGTGTCGAACCATCTGTATCAAAAGAATAATAATTCTTAAGTGTTTTCGCATTTCATATAAAATTTGGAGGGGTAATTTCGACTGCAAAATAGTTGGATTTTGCCGCCATCTCAATATCGATGGGGTAACTATCACCAAAACTCTCTTGAAACGCGTCCCACAACAAAATACATAATAAAAGCACGTGACATAGTCCACAAACAAAAACCTTACCTTGAAAAAACACTGCAAAAAACATCGAAAGCCACTTTTTTTTCTCAATAAATTTGAGCCGCGTACGATCTTGCGTCAACGCATTTTTTTTTTGAGTTTTGTACCTATCAGTGCCATCTATAATGGAAATTATGAAAACGAGTTGCCGGATTATGCCCATAGATGGCATGTTTGAATATGTCGTAAACTATAAAAGTTACATTGATTAGTTGTAATTCTCCGCAGTTGGAGTTGCCCCGCTGCACCTTAGAGATACAGACGTATCAGATGGCAATCACTCAGTCAATTACTTCGTCACTAATACAAAAACATAGGTGACAGGAGCATCAATCAGTACTTATTGATGTACTAAGAGCAGCATATTTTTTTATTAGGTAAAGTCTATGGATTCTATAAGCCTAAGGAACGCATGGCATAAGTCTTCAACAAAAGTAAAACATACGTGGGGGGTGGGTACCGGTACGAAAATCAAGAATTACACTTTATTTCGGCACTGTAATTACTCAAACTTATTACAATCGTTAAACTAAAACCGCTAATAAACACTTTTACAATCACACAATCACTTGTTAGGGGAGATGTAGGCAATCGGGATCACCTAAGCAATAATTGAAATAAAACCATGTTTATTAATTAATCGTTTATTATTTTTGGCCATTTGCATACTTTGGTTAACGGAGTAATAATTGAGATCACTTTAAATCCCATATAATACTTATTTTGAGTAATCATTTTAAAAAGAAATGGTTTTGATCACCATTGTCAACATCGGTTTGCAATGGTGATCAGCGTGTTGACAATGGAGATCAACACATGTCACACACATAATTACGCGCAGATTCCCACCCAGTGCACTCTGAATGAGCCCAAAGCCCACAAAAAGTACAACGAAACCACATTTCGTTGTCTCTTCCAAATTCACCACATATAAGACTGGTTTCCAGGGTCTTCGGCATCATCATTTATATAATCTGTTTTGATTTCAGACGTCGACGATGATTCATTAGATTCCCGCAGCATTCTTTTCTTTACTTTAGCAACAGCCGATTTCAGCAACGCCGTAGGCTTGCTCTTCTTTCCTATCCCTTTTCCTTTTCCCTTCACTTTTTCAACCTTAGCTTTTTTTCTTGTTTTCTTTTTCAACTAGGGCATCTTTAACTGGCGTTGAAGTCAGAATGGTTGCATGCTGTTTCTTTCTTCCTTGTCTTGTCTTAAGGACAGGAGTTTTCTTGGGAATCTGGATGAAATCTTGTATTACTCAATATTGTTCACCGGGTGTATAGGCGCGAATATAACCAAAGACAAGCTCGAGCTTACCTTTGTTATTTTACTCGACGTTTCGACGCCGTTGCATGCGTCGTGGTCACGAGTGGTCACCCGGTGAACAATATTGAGTAATAATGTCTGTGCGCGTTTCATTAAAAAATGAAATCTTGTATTGTTATCGAAGTAGGCAATGGCGGCTCAGGTGCAGAGGTTGACGCTGTAGTATGTTCAGGTGTACGTATATCAAAACCCCTGGATATACTAGGAATAGGACTGTGACGTTCTAGTTCAGCAGCAGATGATTGTGCTGCTGTGGAATCAACATCTTCAACTACGTTGGGCTCTAATTGCAGGATTTCAGCAGCTACAAAGTCTTCATCTGTGAAGATGATTGGGTTCAGTGGAAATATACCCGTAGCTTTGAATCCTGCTTCGCCTTTACTTATAGTGGCTACATCGGAGAATGCCTTTCTAACCAACGACGCTACATCATACGGAGTTATTCTTTCAGCTAAATGGCTCTTCATAAAGAAATCGCATTCTCTTTTGTAAGCTGCTTTAAATGGCCCAAAGAAAGAAACATTCAGCGGTTGCATACGATGAGAGGTGTGGGGTGGCAGAGAGAGCATGTGAATATGATTCTTCTTACAATATTCATGGATGGCTAGTGAAATATGGCTTGCGTGGTTGTCCAAAATCAACAAAACTGGCTCATTTTCAGAAGGTTTTGCATTATTGTTAAAGTGCTCAAGCCACTCCAGAAAAAGATCCTCATTAATCCATCCGCTATCTGAACATTTATAGATAGATCCTGCTAAGCCATCTTTTTCGAGAGTTGGTGTCATTCTTTTCCGTGAGAAAATAAACATTGGCGGAATGTATCCGCCAGCAGTTATATTTTTTCCTCTTTCCCAAATTGTAATAGATCCCACCCTCTTTTGTCCTTTGGCGGCCAACACTTTGCCTGGCTCTTGTCGCAAAGCACTGTCGAAATGCCGGTTTCATCACAGTTGTAGATGTTTTTAGGCTGAAATTTAGATTTAGCCATCATTTCTTCCAACAGTTGATAGAAGCGGTGAACCTCCGTCTTGTTAAAAGCTGTGATCCTATGAATGCTAGTTGCTTCAGGCTTTCGTACGGATATATTGTTCCTACTAACAAATCCTTCGAACCAAACACGACCGGCCATTTTAGAATGCATATTAAAATTTTGCTTCAAGTTAAGGGCTTCAGCATATTCGAATGCCACTTTTTTTACTTGCGTAGCGGTGCATCCATAGAAAAGATTCGACATATTTTTAATAGTGGACGCAAATTCTTCTTCCATCTCAGTCGTGAAAACAGTAGTTCGTCCGAGGCGAGGTTTCTTGTTTGATTTTTTATATCTCTTGTGTAAACTAGAAAATGGAATGTTAATTGCAAGTGCAGCTTCTCATTGTATAACCCTCTTCATCGATTAGCTTGACAGCCTTTTCCAGCTGGACCATGGTCCAGAGACTATCTTTCTAGATAATTCCATGATTATTTGTTAGTATATAGACACTGTGTAGTGTTTGTATGCGTCGACTTGGATACTGGAATGTTCCTTAGGCCTCTCGAATGTTCGACGCACTTCTATGGCATTCTAATCGTTGTTTCTTGACCCCCGGGCGTAACAATACTTCGCAGGTTTTCTTCATAGTAGTTAAATAAAACACAAATCCAGCAAAGTATCAATTACCTTTGTTGTAGTATTTGTGAATCTTAGAGGACTGAATGTCTGAAAAAAAAAGTCCATTATTTCCCAAGAGATTTATTTTTTCTGTTTTCGAATCTTACAATGCCTGTGCCTTCCAAAATTCTATTAATACTACATATTTTGAATAGCTAGCCAATTATGAATAGCTAAACGCGATGTGCTTTGTATAAATTCCTGTATGACTCTCTACCTGTGTTGCTTGCATTTGATAAATTCAAATTAATACTTAAATTTCATTCTTTCAACTAATTCTTTTTTCATATCGTCTTTGAAAGAATTTTTTTCCCAAATATGTATTACATTCCTTCAGGATGGCTCCAAACAGCATAACACAATGTTCTGCTGATTTAATGACCGATATTCTCGCTGTGATATCCAGGCATGTGTGTCATATACTCTTTTGTAGTCAAATCATCACGGCACTTTTCACATTTTTCCTTGTATTTTAAAAATATTTGTCTTGTGTGTAGTTGTGGTGTAGGCTCTTGAGTGAACATTTATTTTTTCTTTTAAAACTGCTTGATGCAGGTTTGGTATATAAGCCGACGAATTTTCCTCCAACCTCGATTCTTGCAAGGTAGCTTCCACATAATAATGGCTTGACTTTAATAAGCGGGTCAAAGGAAGCATCTTCACAGCTAAAGGTTTCGGAGTGAAATTTTAAGACTGCAGTTATCAACAACACTTTATATATGTTTGTAAAAGTCTTTGAGTCTGGGTGATTTTGTCGGCTGTTATAAGCTCGGACCTCGCCAAAGAAATTTTCTATTGGATCAGAGTCGAAATATCGTGGGCGCATAATTTGAACTCCTTTTTTATTCAACAATGTCCATATCCTTATAAAGCTTTTAAGTGTTGCTAGCCATTTTTTTTATGTTGGCACAGACACTGCATTACCTTTTTTGTTTATGTATCGCATCTTTTCGATTTTTACATAGGTTCCTTCCAAAAATGTATGTGCCCAGATTTCAAAGTACATGCCGTTTTTAATTTTTTGCCCTTCTTTTTAACACCGTTGACGTCCCATTAACACTATCAAATAGCTGGTCCATAAATGATACAGCAACTGCTGTGTTTTTCAGAGTTTTACTCACAGGTGTTCCATTAGTGTAAAATGAGAAAGCACTTGTGTATAATAGTGCAGCAGCTACAGTCTGGCTTAAAACTTTTACACGGTTCTTCACTTTCATTTTTTATTTTTTTTTCAGCTATCACATGTTGATCACCCAATTTGTGTAAGAGGCGAGCCTCAGCGTGATCGCAATCGGTTTTATAGACTTTCACTATGTCCTGCCATTTTCACTCTTTTCCATCAAACATCATATTTTTTGTTAGAAAATTAATTCTAATTCCTTTTATTAGGTGACAAGGGTCATATATGATGCTCAGTGAAGCACCACTCAAATAAACAGTGACATCAGTATCAATACCAGATTTGGTACTCTCTTGTATCTTCCTGACAACTTTTGACAGCAGCTTGGAAAGACGAACCTTGATCTGACACAAGTGCTTTGGGGATTAATCCTGTATCTATTGCCCTACAACAGTGGACAAGATTTTTTCATCTCAGGGCCAGATGCTGCTCTTTGGGAAAAGTAGTACATTATTGGCTGTTACCATTTATAAACAGCACCTCTAATCATGTTCAGAGCATGATCAGCAATTTGTTTTTTCACACTTTTTTAAAAATGATTTAAAGGGTGACAAAAACGATATTTTTCTTTTGCACGTTCAGAAATAGATTGAAAATATATCGTAAAGCTAAAGTTAAATTTAATATTTAGATAAAACACTCCTTTTTCGGAAGTGTTGGCAGTTTTTGATACAAGGGTGCAGTTGGACAAAAATAACTAGTATGGGGGCAAAATCAGCAATATTTAAATCATAATTTTAATTTTTTTTTATTAGGGTAGGTAGATAGATATATTTCATGAAAATAATCATAACAGAAGTTCATCGTTCAGAACAATGTTCAACAAAACGCATTTATCAATTAACTTGGACATCATGACAATTTTAAAATGCGGACAAAACGAAAATAACCTTTGTACAATTTTTTGCGGCCATACCCAGATAACTAGTGATTCATTGTGGTAGCGACATCTGACAAGAAGAACTTTTTTAAGCTACAAATAATTTCCTTTTGTCTCAAAAATATTTTAGTGTGCGTGCATTAACACCTTAGACTATCGAAAACCTATAGTCGAAGATTGACACCTAGACTATAGTATAGGCATTTGGCGCCGTCACCAAAATGAAACCAAAGATAGAGGGGCGTGGCTTCCAGGCATAGTGATGTTAAATGAGAATAATATTGATCGATATCTAACAAGTACCTACGTAATGTCGATAAATAGGCTGGTTTAACAGACACTAACTATAGGTAAAGTTTTCGCTAATTAGATAGACTGAAGTGATGAAATGATAGCTATAACTCCTGCTTTAGTATCACGGCGCAATATTTCGTAGTGCCACGCGTGGTGGAGTTACCACTGCATATCTTTCTAATAGCGAATGTTGAAAAATAACCTAATACCACAATCAGTGTCACATTTACTATAGCCAGTTGACATTCTTGACATGGAGTAACATGAGAACCTGTCATTAGTGTCACTCATAAACCAGCACATTAAAAAGTGACGCCTGTATGAAATGAGTCCTGAAAATGTATATTAAGTTTCATGAAATAAAAAATATGCTTCAGATAACAATAGAGGAATTATTATTTTAAATGAAAATAATCATAATTTAAAATTCAAGACACCTACTCATTTCTGATTAATATAGTTTTTGTTAAATGATTTCTTAGCGACACTTATTCGCTGTTTTTTTCCCATGATACTTAAATTTAAGATTTAAGTATCAAGTCTCAATGACACCTTTTATTAGAAGAAATTTATGGTCGGCATCATGTTCACTGTTAAAATTAAAAACCTTATCAATGCTGGTACAATACTCAAATAAAAAGTGAGAAATGTATTCGTAATAATTTTCATACATAGGTTTTTTGAGTTCAATATTGTCAATTTTTTTACGTTTTTCAAGAATATGAACTACATTATCTGATGGGTACTGTAAGCCACCCCGATTTTTTTGGGTTATAAGGCTATTCATATATGTATGTTTTTTCCCCAGTAACAAAGATTACACATTTCAGGGCTCTGCACAATTTTCGGCCTACAAAACCACCAATATAAACAACCACGTGACTGGCGAATTCGCTGAGGGCTATCGTTGTGTATTCTAAATATTCCTCGTAAAGGTCACTGTGGTCTTCAGGTATGTCAATAAAGGATCGCTTTTCTGACAGGTAATTTATATTAATTACAGGCGAAACTTTATGGGAACAATTTAACATATTGATTTGCTCCAAAGGAATGCAGTTTCCTACACCCTGGTCTCTAATTTCAGTTCTAATCAAGAGTCTTTTATACGCTGCACGAAACTGCATTGGGATTATTGTTAAAACCTCCACGTGATCTTATTGAGGAAAAAAATATTTCCAATGTGATCTTGGCTAATTTTATACAATGGCAAATAGTATAGATATTGTTTTTCAGTAACTAAATCCTTGTATAGATTCAATGCAAACTCATACAAATGAGAAGACCGATAAACCCTGTTTTTTGACGTGATTTGTTCAGAAGTTGACCATTCGGTAATTTTAGAGATTTTATGTAATCTGAAGCAGATTCAAACAAGGCAAGTAATAAATCCAATATTTTGGCTACACATGGCTTTTTGCCAACCAGGAGATCTAACCGAGTGGCTGTTTAGCACATCAGAAATATTATTCATAAAGCGAATGAAATTTACAGTTCCTTCACAACCATGAAACTCAAGTAAATTCATAGTTTGTTCACAAAACTCTAGAGCATCAGCAACAGAGCTACTCAAAACCTGTGTGGCAAGTCTCACTTTCATTTTATGTTTAAAAAACTCAACGTGTGCTTTAGTGAGTTTTGTGGCCAGATGAAGTTTATTGCTTTCCTGCACTTTTAAAAGGTTTTCAATATATTAGAAATTTATTTGTCTACCTTGACCATCATAAAACAACTTTGTTTCTCCTAAAGTGTTGCCAACTAATTTTATTGCGTAGCAGGGATATATACGCTTGTTCATAGTGATTAAAAAAAAGGGATCTAAAAATATATGAACGTTACTTTCACTGTAACGGAACATAGTTGTGTTTTGATTTTCAAGTAGGTCTTTACAACCTAACAATTGCAGCATGCATAAGTTGGCAGACGGCCCATCGCAAGTTAATGATACAATACGGATTCCTACTTCTTCTGCCATTTTGATACAAACTTGAACTAAATTAGCTTTTTGTTCACTATTCAACTGATGAATAAAAAAATATCCAACAGGTAGTTTCCAAGATTCATTTATAGCCGTCAACATGAACACCAAACATTGACTAGCCATTTCTTGACTGTCGCTGGTATCGCCACCCACACTAACACGGCCCATGAATTTTTTAAACGACTGATCCCAATTTAAAGATTTTCGAATGCTCATTTCATTATTTTATAAACACTCATTATCCTCGTAGAAAATTATCAATAGTTTTGTTGATTCAATGTTCCATTCGAAATTCAAACACTTTGAAGTCGCAAGCTCTTTGTTTACATTTGACGTCAATGATCATAATTGTAGGCTTTCTGACAAATAGGACCACATATCTATGGTCAATGGTCATAGACAACAGGAATCCTTTAACGTTATTACACTATCATAGGTTCTTAATATTTAAATGAGTCCTACATCTATGATCATATTTATATGGTAGTGTAATATCGGCCTAAACGTTGCTCACGTAACAAAGCCGTAAACTAAAATGGCGTCCGATGCAGAAAATGCTCAGAACAAGAAATACTATGGAACAGACACACCTACAAAAAAAAACGTGTATACCTACGCGACATTAAAATGGACACATACATAAAATCACGACTGTATCCTAGATGGGTAGGCAGAGACAATAGGCCTCCACTTGCTGCGATTCTGACATACTTCTTTCGCATTCATAAATCGGTAAATTCATGCACGTTGTTGTTTGGTGCCTTTTACACGTCCAATTTTATTGAAATAATTTCGAAAAGATAGTCTCGGTGGTTCTTTTTCCAAAATATCTGAACCGTATGTCCATATAGGATTTTATTACTCTTTTCATAAATAAATATTTGTGGCTCGCGCCGTGCTCAATAGAGTCCATTGCAAATGCGGTCCAACTTTCACCTTGATGTTCCATATATAGATGAAAAAATGTACAGATAATATTTTTCAAAATTAGGCTTTTGGAAATTTGCTTTCAATAATTTCTCCGTTTTATTGCATAGATCCTCAACATCTTTTGCGGGGTAAACGAGACCCCCTCGAGTTTCATTTTAATCAATGAATGACTATAAGTACTAGGGTTGCCAAACAACAACCGACAAGACAACTTGCTGGCAACGAATCTGGCAATATACGTTACAAGTTACAACACTCTCAGAGTATTTGGATATGCCGTTGTTGAGGCAGTCGATATATTCTTCGTATAAGACGCTGTCGTCGTCTGGTACCTCAATTAATGTCTTTGCAGGTGTCAAATTATTTATTGTGGCCGCTGGATCATTATTGCTTGAAACGGACCGAATGTCAATTTGTTCCAGGGGAATGCCCCTGGCCACCATCGCGTATTTCAGCTCGTATTAGCAGACGTTTGAAAGCTGCCCAGAACTGTACAGCATTCGGGTTGTTATTGAATCCTCTGATGGCAGAAAATAATAGCTCGATGTGGTCTTGGCTAATTTTGTACTTTCTAATACGAGTTTCCTGAATACTTTCACAGTGCTTCTCATATTTATTATGAGACCTATAAATCCTGTCTTTCTCCTGGACTGGACTACCAATTCGCCTGAAATAAATTTCAGATTTTGTATATGGGCGTTTTTCAAAAAAGATGACCGTTACGCAACCGGAATGCATCCCCCACCGGCTAAAAAGTTTTAGTCGGACTTCGGATTTTAGCGGTAACATAAACACAATAATATTTTTACATTCTACTTACCTTTGATGGAAAAACGTGTTGTCGTCGAGTAAAGTATCTGATGCGACTTTTAAGTCCCAACGCTGAGGGCAACTTAAGTCCACTTCGTGTATACTTCTGTATTACTTTTTTCAGTACTCTTTTGCTTTGTGTTGTTTTACATTCTTGGTATGTCATCTTTATTGCATCTTTTAGATTATTATGTTCAGTCTCAGTTTTAACTTTAGCCTCTTCTAAGCTCTGCAGTTTTTTATTTTTACGAGACAGCTGCTTTCTGAGTCTACTCACTACTGCAGACAATCTTAGCTGATCCTTTTTGACTTTGCAATAGTCGGAAAATACTTTCTGCAATCTTTTCTGCATGCGATTACCCGTTGCTATAGATACAACTTTATTTTTCGGTTGTGTTTCCTGACTTTGCTGTGCATTTTTTTTTCTTATCCTTTTGGCTTTTTTTTTCCTTTCTCCACTGTTGTCTTTGTTTAAATTTCTCATCATCGTTTAAATCGCTATTTTTTTTCCTTGTTTTTTGAACTCTTTCTCTTTGTTTTTTTTTTGTAGATTTATGATTATATATAATTGATAGCTCCCTCAAAAAGAGCTTCAACTAGGCCAATATTATCGGGGTAAATAGCCTTTTTTCAGCCTGGTGGTCTGATGGAGCAGCTGTTCAAGACATCGAAGACGTCGTTCATTATTTGGATGAAGACTACCGTTCCCTCACAGTCTTTAAAATCTTCGATCATTAATTCTTTATCGCAATATTCAAGTGCGTCCGCCACTGAACTACTCTGAAGTTGTGTGGCGAGACGCACTTTCATTTTTTGCTTGGAGAAGTATAGATGGGCTTTGGTTATCTTCGTCCCCATGTGCAAACCTTCACTTTCTTGCAGCTCCAATAGCTCTTCATAAGCTATTGGAGCTGTGTAAGTATAATTTATTTTCGCGGCCGTGCATGTCGTGAAATATTTTAAGTTCCCCGAACGTATTTCGGATTAAAACCACACCACCAGTATGCTACTGGCACATTCCATTTGCCATTTATGCAGTTTACTAGGAAAACCAGACTTTGATTAGACATATCTACCGAATAGTTTTCAATATCTATGTCAATATTGACGCGGCCATGAACTTATTTTGTCTTAGAATCCCGAACTAGGGATTTCCTTATGGAAATTTCATTCAGCATTAATGCACAAAATACTGAACCTTCACTGCATTCTACTTTTTTCTTGAGGGCATTAAAAGCTTCTGTACAAAATCCGGGTTCTGCACCAATATTTTGATACCATCTGGTTAGTGTGCGGGTATGCGGTAAGCAGGAATCATATGTAGAGCGCATAAAATCATATTATGGTCTTGGGGATAAAAAATGAAGCATCAGAGTGAATTTCCGGACTTCCTCACTGTACTGCCTATCCAAAGGTAATCCTTTTGCTTTAGAAATTTGCCTCATAAGGAAGTCCTTAGGCTGGACCTAAGCACTCAGCACATTGTTCTAATACTATACAATTTTCATGAGTGGTCATATTTTTTTCTTTAAGGTCTTTTATAATTTCCTGAAATGTTATAATTTTCATCTTCTGTCTTCGGACAGTTTCGTTAAGACATTAAATTTTTTTTCTGACCAGCAACCTTCTGTTGCAAATTTTGAACTTCCTTAAGTACTTCATCCTGAAACAGAAAAAAGAATCAAGTTAATGAATGTTTTTGGCCGGAAATTGGTGACAATGTGTAAAATTTGCGCCCCTAGCCCTACCCCCGGACCGTAACATCTAATTCAGTTCCCATCTATGAAGCATTTGTTCTCATATCTTTTATAAAACCATCAAAGGACATAAATACTACACCTACATACAGGTTAAGTTAAATAAAATATTTAAATATTACACTACCCCATATACACACACTCATATTAATTCACCACAAACGAACATAAAAATACTCATGTTCGGGATAACGGTGATCCGGCTCGAAGGACCACTTGTTCGGTCTAACAAGGGAAACGCAGGGAAATTTGGTTAAGTTGTCCTTTTATTCCCAAATTCCTCCTATCGTCCTGTCTCTTGCCTTGTTTTGTACGTGTCACTGTCACTGTCATTGTCTTAGTCTGCCGTAGTCATGTCAAGTCAGGAAGTCCTGCACAAAGGCCGCGACAACTCACCAAACGGGAAGTTTCTTCGTTGCCTTTAGGAATAGGACAGTCAGCAGTGTTTGATGATGAAGCCTCTTCTGAAAGGTGTTTCTGAAATTGTAAATGTTATAGTATTAATATAGTTTGCAGCATAGGTAATTCGATAAGTACTTGAAACGGGGAGACAACATTCATTATCTATATTTAGAATTTTATGAGCAACTTTCCAGACTTCGTTGGTTTTGTTGGTACTAAATCTACAGATGAAAAAAATGTGCTAGAAAAGCAACAATGTGCATATTGCGTGGCCGGCTCGCAGCCCTGATTTGACACCGTTAGATTTCTTTTTGTGGGGGACCATGAAGCAGCGGGTTTACCTAGAGGTGTCCAATACAAGGGGAAAGCTGAAGAAGGAAGGAGAAGGAAAGAGCCGACAGAGCTACACAACAAGTAGCATTAAGGGCTACTACGTGTTTATTGAACAATGGGGGTCATTTTGAACATTTGTTGAAGTGACGTTAAATGTAAATCGGTAAAACTAATTGAAATAGTGATTGTAATTTTTTTGTCTTTTATTTTGATGTCATTTTAGCTTAGCATTTAGGGCTGCTTTTTTTTAAGTTCAACTATCGTATTTAGTATCGTTAGAAAGATTAACTCAAATACCTAGTACAAGGTAAGCAGATAAAAAAATAAACAAAAAAAGTAAGATTTTTTTTCTAAATCATTGAAATTAACTCTTTTCTTCTTTTGATTTTTTAGAGAATGTGGTGTCAGAAGTTAGTAAAGGAGAATGGGCAAAAATGTATGAAAGGTGGTCTACCTTGCAATAAAAATGAGTCATACATGTAAAGATGGATAATTCTAAGTATGTTCATATGTACTAGGTTTCATGTCTCTGACCGTTGTCGGATCCGAATTTTACTACATTGAATTTGACAATATTTTGAGTAGTGAACGTAGTTATCGTAATGAACGTTTAGCTAAAAATTATGTTTTATCCAACCTTTCTAACACATCACAATATTTTTTCCACTGTTGGACACACTAATTAATTATTAGAGACAGCATACACAAAGTAAAACAACATAATATACTTCACATGTTTATTATTCTTTATCTTTGTCGAATATTACACTATTAAGGAACAGTGCAGGTGCAGTAAACCCTTCATGACGGGCACATCCTAAATACCAGATAATTGAGAGCACGTGGGCACAAGTGCCTATTGTACGTCGTCCTGTTAAGCAGGTACAATAGTATTGTAATACACAATTATTAATATTATCAATTAAAATATAACAATAATATTGTTTAGCTCGGACATGTCGAGACTGTATGCGTCCGCGCAACAACCAAGCTTCTTCGTTGATCCCATATTGTGGCAAGTCTTCTAGAGCGTTATCTCTATACGTCTCGATAATATAGAGGCCATTGTGCAGGTGCTCGCTACAATATGATCTAGCGAGCTTCAGCTGGTAAGTTCCCAAGGCAAAATGGATGATTTGTTGCTCAATTAGCCTAGGGAAGTTTTCTATTTCATTCGATTCAATTCTCATAAAGTCTGCCCGCCTAGAATTCAATCTTTTGGCCTCTACATAATGGTACAATGTGTTGGGAACGCTTATTTTAACTCTTATTGAATTTAAAAACTACTACTATCTTCGATAGGGACGTGAAAGTGGTTCAAAATAGCTGCTGCTTTAAAATCGGCGAACATTTTTGGCAGCGTAATAAACCTCCCATTTACTACTTCCACCACCCATCTGCACATGGTGACCAAACGCGACTGATTGGCTTGCTCTGTGGTAAGCTGTCCGCAATCACTGCGATACGATATCCCTCTGCCCAGTACATCCGAACAGAAGGGAAGTTGAGAGTGCTCATTATTAGTGTTACTCCTATGTAAATGTTACATTCTTCTAGGGTTAAATTAAGACTGTGACCCGTTAGCAGCACTGAAGTCTGGTTGGTCATCACGACTATATTTTTTACTGTGTCATCATCTATGTAATTGCGGAAAAGAGACAATGGGCTACAGTTACTATCTGTTTCATCCTTTGGAAGGTACGACGGTTCTGATAGGTTGAAACTTAGGAGGAAAAGATTTGGTTGACCAATTAGCAGTGCTAGAGCCAGATGTTGAAGGAAGGTCATTGGAGCTCTGCCTATTGTGGGCTTGGCGGTTAGAACTAGCACCACGACTACGGCCACGATTGGTATGTCCACGATTATTCGTTGCTCTTCGAATTGTCCGACCACCCCGCCGCGAAGAATCTTGTGTTGATCTTTCAATTCCTTGGTCGTCATCCGAACTTGATGAAGAAGAAGATGATGATTCTTCATGGCCAATGACGAACTCTCTATCACTATCAATTATGTCTTCATCACTAGGACGATAATCTTCAATTTCCGAATCATCATTCAATAGATTGAAAATGTCTTCTCCGCCCAAAGCTGAAAAGTTAAAACCCAATGTCAAGCAAAAAGGACAAATAAAAAAAACAACTGTCGCAACAAACGCCCAATGTCAATTGTAAATGACTTATAGAGAAAAAAAAATTACGAAACGCCAAATCGAAAAAATACTCTCAAATTTGAATAATACTGTCATAAATCTAAGTAATCGCTAAAACAGTATTACTATATGAACTTAATTTACCAAGATTTGAATAGATAAAACTCACCTCGATCACGACCGTGTGCCATCTTTTCTGTATTTTGCACAAAGTGAAGGGATGTGTCAATATTTCCGTCAGTCTAAATCAGAGCTAAAATATTGACCACTCAGAATAAACGTCAACATTCGGCAAAAGCGCGCTAAATTTGAATTGAATATATTTTTTTAATATGTCCATCCTAATGGACAGTTGGGCGTTTACTTAAATTTCATTATTTTTTTGTCTGGGCGTCAGCCAGGTCGTTGAATATGTCCATTATAAATGACGGGGGGCGCCAGGAGGTAAGAAGAAAATGTTAAAATATAATTATGTTTGCACAGGATGTTATGTCATAAAACTACTACTAATATAATCATAAATTAGAAACATTATTATAAAAGGAACTCTTCATTTTGTATTAACAAAGGAACTAAACCTTCCTACTTAGGTATGTAGAAAGTAGGTACCTACATAGTTAAATTCAGGATCAATCATCTCACATATAAATATAATAAAATACCAGAATTCTTACTTAACCCTAGAGCGCTTATCTATCTAGCACATGCGAGTAAGCTTATCATACGTCTCCAAGGCGTGTACATATTATTTTGGATATGTATATATAAAATTATTTATATAATTAGCTTAGGAAGAATCATTCCTACAGGATATCTTATATAGTAATAAAAAACACAGTATTCGCAATCAAACATTAGTTTTTTAATCGTTTTTAAACTTATATTCTAGAACACTTGACCTTTCAACCAACTTAGACATATTACTCCGTGAAACATAACAAAAATAAAATTCTCAAAAAAAATAATACCTACTTAAAAGGCGTTTTTTTAAATTACAACACTATCTAAATAATCATAAGCAGTCTTGGACTAATCACATAGGTTTTTATAACAATCAATGCAAATGTCAATTTTGTGCTCGGAACACGTCGATTTTTTGCACCGTTGGCATGTCATCTTGGACATTCTTTTTTTTTATAGGAACAATAGGCACAATATTTCCTTTTTTTTTGTTCTGGTTCACCGTCTTGTAGTTCCGATTCCTGTTCAGTAGATTTACCAAGAATTTGAAATATGTTATCTCTTATTCTTCTCTTCAGAGTCGGAGCTTCAAGTCGTTTTTCCATCCACGGTTTAGCTAAATCTTCACTAAGTTTTTTCATAAAAGCTCTTCTGCTGAGAGGTTTTTTATTATTCGCCACCATATTGTGGGTATAAATTATAGCACAATTAACAAACGCCATATTCTAAATGCCATAAAATACGCACATTGGCCATCTGTTGGTTTTGCGGCTACATGACATTATGGAACACATCTGGTCAAACGAATCCACGCCTCCTTTGGTTTGATTGTAAAAGTGTATCATATCAGGCTTTCCACTTGACTCATTTATTGTTGCGTCTTCATCACAAGAGGACAAGAGGTAGACCATCTTCGCAGGTTTTGGCTTGTATGATAAAAGGGTCAAGGGGCCATCATAGCCAAACATTGAAGTCCCAATCGGTCGTGTTGCCAAGTTCTTGAATTGTTCAGGAATTTCCCGCTTGTTTGCTCGAATAGTACCGACTAGTGTCAACTTGTATGGCTGTTGCAGTAAATTTTTGGCTAGAGGAACTGATGTAAACCAGTTATCACATGTTATGTTCCTGTTTGATCCATGAATAGTCTTAGATAATTCTTTGACATAGTATTCGCCAAGTGGTAAACCTCCAGTGTTTGTACTCTTCCCTGTGTATGGCGCAGCGTCAATCATATATTTGGAGCTAGCATTACACATCATTGGAAATTTAATGCCATATTTGTCAGGCTTGTTGGGAATATAAATACGAAATGGACATCTCCCTCTAAAACCGAGTAACTGTTCATCAATTGTGACTTCCGAACCTGGGATGTAGTTGATGCGACATTGGGCAATAAAAAGTTCCCAAACTTTTCTTGCAGGCAAAAACGCATCATGTTGCCTCATACTTGGTCTCAAAGACTTATCATCCATTCTCAAGCACCTAGTCAAAAACTTGAAACGTTCCTTACTCATTATTGAAATATATCGTGTACCGGAAGACGTAGGGTCAAATAGTTCTTCAATGTTGAGATGATTATCTTTTGCTTTGCTTTGCTTATCTGCTGCAGTTAGAGTCAATATGCCAATAAATGCTCGAATTTCGGACTCATTTGTGTCACCGAACGTAGCTGTAATTTTGGCTACATTCTGTCGTTTAGATACCATCTCAATATTGGTCCACATTACAATTTCAGATAATATCTCTTTATAACTAAACGACCAAATATATCTAAGGGCTCAAATACATTTTTACACATTCTAGCCGGTCCCCTTGTGGTACGAACTATATTTATAGCCGAAGTTCTGTGCGGTGATCTACCTTTCCTTGTAGACCAAATATGTCCACACTTGCTGCGTAAAGTACTGTTAGTGTTAGAGGAAGGAACGTGATAAATTCTACCTGAAGGAGTTGGTCTCGAAGAGTTTGCAGTACCTGGCTCGGAAATATCAGTAGTTGTTGAATTCGATTCATGAAGAAGTGTTGAGTTGGACGCTTCAATAGACGCAGGCTCTTGTACTGATATCACCTCTTCAGTGATGCAACCATTTTCGTGCAACCAACCTCTACATACCAAATTTCATGAAAATCGGTGCAGCCGTTTCCGAGATTCCAATTATATATATATATATAAATATATACAAGAATTGCTCGTTTAAAGATAAAGATTAA
>SJJU01002823.1:0-15260 GCA_012932125.1 Conopomorpha cramerella
ATATAGAAACTTAAAAACTTTAAAAAAAGATCGGAATAATCCTTAATTAAACAGCAACAAACGACGTAGAATGCGACAAGTCTCTTTTGGCGCGTGGCTAAAAGTTTTTCATTAAATGAAGACAACCAAGTCTTCTTATGATGTATAATTTTCCATGTTATTACAATACAAGAATACACAAATACCCGTAGACGTAGAATGCGACAAGTATCTTGGCGCGTGGCTAAAAGTTTTCAATTAAATGAAGACAACCAAGTCTTCTTGTGATGTATAATTTTCCATAATATTACAATACAAGCATACACAAATACCCTCAAACGAATCAAGAATCAGGTAAGTATAGGCGTGGCAGGAAATCCTAATGAATATTCAGCACACACACACACACCAAAATATCCTTGTCACATTGTAGGTTGATCGGGTCAGCTAGTATTGTAAACATGATAAGGCGCATTTGCTCCCACGGTACCGGTGCATCGAAAGCGGTAACTGTAGAGAACCACGGTGCGATCAGATGTTGGATGGGTGACTATTTCGAACTGGGGAATTTCAGAGCGCAAGTCCTTTGAGGCAACGCAAGCTGTGGGTTTCAGGTATTGCTGTAATAGTAGTTTCGAATTGGCGATCTTAGGACGGTAGACCAGTTTAGTACGCAACGTATAATTATCAATAAAAATAAGTGTACGCCGAGCCCACCATTCAGGAGAACTGAAGTATTTCACAATATATCACTCAGAAAGTCAAAATACCGTTGAAAGATATTTTTCTAATATAAATTTCAAAACTCATAACCGTTTACTTATTCATTTCATTTACTAGGCTTGTATTTTTTTACGTAGAAGCGTTTTCTCTTCGGTATCGTTAAGAAAATTCTCTGGTCGGTTTTGTTTTATTTCTTTGGCTGTATTACATCATCCGCCGCGGTAATAATATTACCTGCCAGCAGGGATACACGGAGCACGTGGCGGGAACAAGGTTCTACTTAAAGACAATTCAGTTATATTTCTCCCGAACAATGTACTCGACGAGGGAAACACTGCAGGAAATAAACTAATAAGAAAATAAATTACTGTCGAGAATGTTATGAAATTGTGCAGATGTCGAGTGGCAATAAAACCCGTAACTTTTCTTACCTTTATTTTCGAGACAACTCGAGAAAATAAGGAAACGTTTCATCGGAGATGTGAAGGTAGTTTTAGTTCCGTACTGTTCAATTGATTAGTAAGATAGATACAATAATCTATTCAACGATCAATGATAATAATATCTTTGTATTTCAAGAATAAATAGTGGAGAAATATACAAGATAGTTGTGTCCAGGAAATTAAAGATGCAAAGAAAATATACAGGAAATTAAAGACGCGGATAAAGAAAGATTCAGATTATTCGCTATCCATTGAATGTCATGGAGAGAAGAACAATAAATAACGAGCATTTAAGTCTGCAGTTTTTGCTATTTGAGTAATAATAGGCAAAGGAAACCTAGGGTGAATTCGTTTTAACGCTATGCTGTTTTTTAATGTTGTCATAGTAAAGTTTTCATCTCTTAACTCGGATAAATTTTAACCACACTGAAGGAGTTAACATTTTTAATAACGTTTTTCGATAGGTCCTGTTATCTAGAGTTCAGAACGTGCAATACATATGTGCAACAGCAATATGAGCGACAGTTATACGTAGGTATTTCATAGTTGTTTAAAATTATTGTCAAACAAAATTATCATCTATAACAAACTCATTTAAATCCGTTGACAAGTTACAGTATCTGTCGTGAAAATCTTAAATCTGACAGCTGACACAGGTCACAGTATGTCGCAGATAAAAGATATGTTGTATAGTTACACTGAATAAAGCTATTAACCCTTTCGGTGACAGTATGAAGTAGTGTCAGTGAAAATTTAAGCTAATATAACTTTAACGTATGTATACACATTTGTTTCACGTATGTATACGAAAAATGCGTTTTAGAATCATTTTTATTTATGTTACAATAAGTTTTATTTCTCACTTCAGGCCACAAAAGTGGTTTGATGCCAGTTTCTTCCCGGTTCTTCTGGCCAGTAAAAGCAATTAATTCGAACAGGGGATGTTTACTTTTGTTTTTAAAATCATAAATTACTTTCATCAAGCTGTATGTCATACTACTGTATATCTGTATGTAATAGCACTTATAACGATGAAGAAATAAACTATTTGATTTGGTTTGACTAAATATAACAGAATTTGATAACGGCCATGTTACATTACACTATTGTATTTTTATTTTATTCTATTTTATTTTATTTTATTCATAAGGCACATCAACAGAGTAAGTACATACAAGTTAGAAAAAAAAATACAATCTTAAATATCTTATACTTACACATGTTACAGATATGCACAACATTTATGAGTTTACATCTCTTCATGCCTCAGCGATCGTCCTTGTACATAATTAAATTAAATGATCATATTAATATTACACCAGTAATTGAACCATCACGAGTGACGTGAATTTCCGTTATTTACGACGTTGAAGTTATTGGCATCAAAGAAGCTCATAGCTACCTTACAAACTTGCTCAGCGAACTTTGGGGAAGGGTGCTTGATTACGTTCTCATGAATCATACATATGTTGTTCCGCTTTGTAGGATATTTTCTTCTGCAATGTTTTCGTATAGGAGAAGTTATGCTTCCGAATAATTAGATAATCGCAAGGTCGTACTTAATTATTACAATGAATAGAGAGTATAATTATGAAGATTTGCCATTTACGCGAACCAAACGGTTTTCGTCCACTTTCATAGTGCGAACCGCCAGGATGTGGAACGACTTGCCGGAGTCTGTGTTTCCTGCGCAGTACAGTCTGAAGGTCTTCAAGTCGCGGGTGAATAGTTACCTTCTGAACAAGTGTGCTCCATCGTAGACCACATCGCTGCTTAACATCAGGCAGGATGGTGATCAAACGCTTGTTCATAGTGATAAAAAAAGATGGATTATTTTGATAGTGTCAATCAAAATGTGGATTATAAATATTGCACAAGACTTCTGATCGTTAAAATAATCGGCTGTCCGGCCAACCGATCCTAAATTTTTTGGTTTGCAATACTAATCTATGCTATTGATCGGTGGACTGCTCAAAACCGATCAATATCTTGAAAACCCTATTTTCCGATATAATAAACAGATGTGAGAAGAATCTGTACTAAGAACTTTGCGTAGATCTTTATGCCCCACTATTGACAGAATGATCTGACGAAACTCTATCTCCAAAAACTTCTCAGTCTATTTGCTTATACTGTAGACAAAAAGGCATTTAACTCTATTCCCTATTTATCAAAGGAACTCTTGAATTCAGTTCGTTAAACTCTGTTAGAAATGTTGTTTTCTTCATCAAACTTAAGTCGTGGGGCGACATCACAAAGCTTGCTAAACCACCACCACTAGATGGATAATTAACCTAGTTAAAAGGGTCTTGAAAGTTCTTCACAACTACGAGCCAGATAATTAGTAGTCACGAATATTTGCTTCTAAAATAGGAAAGTTAGTGGCTGGTGTATTGAAAGAAATGCTTATGACAAATTCTTACCAAAGTTTACTGCCTGTCGTCGAGAGCGGAACATACAAAGTTTTATTCTGTTCGCCGCTGGGTTGGAGGATGAAATCGAATTAGAGCTTTGTCTAGGGATAATAGTGTTGTCTGCCGTCTGGTATTCGAACTGCGATGATATTGGATAAAGTTTCCGAGAACGCTCAATCCTCGTTAAGCTCTCAATTTCAAAAGAAAATGCATTTAGGATTAAGGTCGTGATCACTTTTTTTTCATCGGTAATGAAATTAAAAGTTGCATACTTAACAATTCAAATGTAATTGTTTATCGGTTGATGAAGACAGAAAGTAACGACCATTATAACTTGAACAAATGAATTTGTGCAGGTGAGGTGATGGACCTGATGGCTTTGGTGGGTTCGGCGGTGAACTTCGTGCTTTACTGCAGCATGAGCCGGCAGTTCCGGAGCACATTCACGAGGCTGGCGCGCAAGGTGATGGGCTTGCCCAAGGAAGTGGGCGGGGGTCCGCGCGCGCCCGACAGGAAGACGTAGCGAGGACGACGCGCGCCCGCCGCCGACGCCTCGACGGTCGCGTGTCTGTGAAACTGAGGTGATTTTAACTGAGAACTTTTTAATGGTTTTGTTTGCGCCGGATGCCATGTACTAATAGTGAATGTATGTATATTGCAGGATAGTTAATTTTTTTGGGTTGAAGTTAATAAAGGACAGACGGGTGCATTTTCTTTTTTAAACTTTTAAAGAAGAATCCTCCCCCAGAACTTTTAGTTAATTGCTTTAAATACTTGAAAAAGTGAAAGTTCAGAGACGCAGTGACGAAGCGTTAGTCATGCTTTACCGACTACATATCTCGGTCGTTCGAAATGTCGTGTCGTCGTTCTTTCTCTATTTACGACCTGACTTTGTGTTTCCGTCTAGACGATGGAAAAGTTCACGAATTCTGTAGTTTCCGTTCCTGCAATAACATGTGTTTGGGAGACGAAATTCCGAGCATACCAATTTAATTAAGTTTTATGATATCCACAGTTCCGAACGATCGGGCTGGTCTGTACTATATTGTACCTATTACATACATTATCTTGGTGGCAGAGATGTATCAAACGCAGAAAAATAATTGTTGCTTGTACTCAACTAAGTAGCTGGTATCGCGGTTTAAAGCCTAAAGTTTAAACCAGGTTACAATTTGTCTCCACGGCGTTGGCGCCCTGATTGGCGATGGGGCGGAGTACCGTGGTGACGTTCTTACCGCTTTACGACATCATGAGCTGGGGTGCGTAGATCACCGCCATTCCGGTGACGGTCTGCGAAGGCCTACCGCAGCTGATACCCTTGGACGTAGTGGCTCAGGCTGTTCCGGGGGCGCGGTCTCCGTGGGGTTTTAGTGGGTGCGACTCCCACATAACCCCGCTGCTGTTCCCGTTAGCGGTGGCGTATCCATAACGGATTTCCCCACGAGAAAAAATGGTTACTATGTCTTCAGTTTCGTAAAATTTCGTTTATTAGTTCTTCCGTGACGAAGTAAGAAACATAGATCTCACATATCACAAATTTTCAAATTTAAAAATATAAGGTTTTTAACACGACCATAGTACGTCTCACATACCACACACTTTCGAATTTGAAAATATTGGAAGGTCTTTAACACGACCGTTGAATTTGAGTAACATTTAACAAATTATACTTACATTTGGAACCTCCACTTTTTGTAAGTTCGTAGGGCAGATATGTTACGGATTAATGCGCAAGCACTTTGAGGGTTATTGGCCCATCAAAAAGACTAACGATGTACAAATTGGAGCCAGTCAGACTGATGGGCCACGATTAGGCACCAACTCAGCATGTGCTTAGCCGACTGGAAAAAAAGCACTAGCACTAACAAAGAAAACTCAAAGCTCTACGTAAGTTGGAATAGATGTATCAAAATGAATCGTGTCTACTACGACCTTATTTTACTAATGCTGATTTTATTTTGGGCACTGGAATACCATTCTTATTGGTACTTTGTATGTTAATAATGTTATTAATGCCCTACCCAGAATTCAGGAAGTAAATCGGGCCACACTGTGGGTGGTCAATGTTCGGAAACATACACGGATTAATTTGGTAATGGCATTATAACCACATACATATTATGTATGTAGACCAAGTTGTATATAGAACAAAAACACATTATTCTAATGACTACCAAGAAAACCTAATTTACTTACTAATTTGGGATAGTATGTCGAGCTAATAAGGTCTGGTAATATGAGCTAGGTAAAAGGTTCTTTATATGATAGCTCTTCTGCTTTTATTCACAATTCGGCTATTATAACAAGGCGGTTCTACCTACTTACACTGCGTGGACATTTCCTACCGGTCGATCACCGACAATGGTAAAGACAGATGAATATCAGGATATCTATATAGGCTCAATGATATCGGGGAAGATATAATTTGAAAAAATAAGATATATTTTAAAAGGGATATTATATTTAGTTAGCTTTATGTGATAGGCAAATATTTACAGTAAAATTTAAAAAAATACTTATGAAACTGAATAAAAGACATTTTCGCTCTGCACTAAGTTTTTAATTTATAATTTTCATTACGAAAATATGCTTTTTATATAAGGCAAAAAACGTTAGTACTACGGCTGCAATACTTATGAGGACCTAGGTACAAAAAAAAATCCTTATAAGAACACGGCATAAAATTTAAACATTGTCATCCCGGATATTTCACTAATGGTTACATGCCCCCTACACAATACTATTATTTTAATGCGAGAGTTTTAAATAATATACTTATAGAAATAGTCTCCTTTTAATAGAAAATATTCTCATTCATTATTTTAGGAGTGTAGGATGCCCTCAGGCAAGGTGGCTGGCAGAAGCTGGATGCGATAAGCCGAAAACAGATCACAGTGGCGTGCAATTGGAGAGGCCTATGTCCAGCAGTGGACAAGTATGGGCTGATGATGATGATTATGATGATTTCAAATGAACTTTTTCATATTTCGTAAATAAAACCGGTGGTGTTTTTTTTTCTGAGAGACTTATTGACGTCTGACATACCTAGGTCAAGTTACAAAAGCAAGCAAGGATTTTTACAGCCTTGTTTCGCGTCTGAGATGCTATTTTACATTTTATTAATTTTCTCAAAAAATATGCGACTGAAATTAAAGAAACGGTATTTTTTTATTGAGGTCTTAGGATTTTTGAAATGTCGTCAATTACACAAGACAATGACAAAAATGGTTATGGAATCTATCTTCATTTAATATATCTCAAGAAAGCTCTTTTAGGTTTTAGTAGGCACAGGTATTGGACATCTGCAAGTCCGCTTTGCCAAATCATATGTTAGGTTCTCTTGACTTACAAAGTAATGATTTACTTAAAAGACTTACGTATTTTTATATGCACACAAAACTATGGTGGCTATAATGATGTGCTAACTATTTATATAACCAGTCAAGCCTCGATTCGGCCGCCGGCGAGCTATAACAATTAAAATTCAATTCCGTCCATTTTCTGGGCCTTACGAGAGTTAAAATGAAATAATTGGTCTTCAGTTATTGCCGGAGGCACAGGTCTACTCTGGTACTTCTCTGTCTTCTCTTTACTATTTAATGGTTTTAATTAAACTTGCCTAATTCACAATATAAGGTTTTCTCCATAATATTTGGAGCTCTGACACTCCTAGTGTCATACATTTTTTTAATGTTTTGGTTGGTGTCTTCATTTTGTCGTTTTCGTGGTCGCACTGCCAATGCTCTTTTAAACTATAGACTATCTAAAGATCTAAAGATAGTCTATAGTTAAATCAGATGTGTACTTTACAATAAACCGTAAGTGGAACATTTTGACGTATAAAAATGCCACAGAATTAAGTACCGATTGTCACATTTACTATCATAGTGAGCATGACATCACAAGACGTCCTGGGCATATTTGTCATGTCTATTGCTATAATTATTTGGTGTACAGATTTGTAATAGCTGCTATTAATACCTAACTAAAGATATAAAGGAATGCTAAAATTATATGGGAAAATAACAGGAAATGCGATTTTAGGAACATTCCCCATTGTCTCATGTTTCAAGTCGCCCTGTTTACTTCTAAAATCAAGAAGAAGGAAAAGACGAACAAATTATGGACATTTTTCCGACTTCACTTATGTAAACTTTGTTTTATGAAGTACCTCTACGAATAATTTGTCATGTCAAGCAGACGCTGAGAGACGTGATGTTATTTAACATTGTTACAAAGTTTACGTTTCTGGGTACTTAATGGAGGTCCGCTGGGTTTGCTAATCTAACTTTTCGTGCAAGCGTTTCATTTTATTGTATTTTGATTATAAAAATCAAACCCATTTAACTTCACTCCGATACTGATGTCGTGGCAGTCATAAACAATATTTTAAATGTAAAAAGCTTAGTGGCTATTAGATAGCTAATGCATTTTCAATGTCCAAGTCGCAGAACCAAATTAGGTATTTCGCTCCTTTCTTAATGCTTTGGAAAATCGACACTGATAAAAAAGCAAGCGGTTATTTTTTTACTTAGACTGTTTATAATCTACTTCGAAAACAGCTCCGCTTGAGATCTGAAAAACGAGTAAGTTGCATTAAACATTTTGTATTTTGTGCAAAATATAATTTGGTAAGGAATAGCACGTTTTTCTTTTCAAGCAACGTGGGATTAAATTACTCCGCCCACACCAATCTGGGATTATATTATGTGAGTGTATTTTATTTTTGTGCTTATCATACCGCTCTTCCGGGGTTGATTTTTTTATCCGATTAAATCCAGCTATATTGACCTCATACAAATAGCTACTAAATAAGTGTATCATATTAAATTACACGCGTGTCAATCTCAAAAGTAAAAAATACAATAGATAATTTACCTAATATAATAATGTTCGTTCTGAATTAAAACAGAAAACGGAAACAGATGAAGGAAGATTGAAGGACCAGCTGCTACAGGTCCTTCATCGTAGCCAGTATAATATGCTCCACAATAATCTTCTAATCTCCCCGGAAGCTTTGTACAAAAATCCTAATCATCATTTATCCAATTGAGTCCAGTCGACCCCGTTTCAGCAAATACTAAAATCCTGTCATCGGCTATGTGGCAAAAACTGAGGTCGGCATTGTCGAATCTCTAGATAGGTGCGGGCAAAATGGAGCGGGACAAATTAGCCCTGAACGTGACAGTGACAAGGCTATAGTTATCGATTTAGTAATACAATGGGATCAGCCTGAAAACTGTCTGTTTGTTCGTCGGCGGGAGGTCGATTGATTGATTTCGTGCCCACTCCTAACTACTTGTTTAAAAACATCTGTTACTGAAAATTTACATTTTCCATCATCATTTTTTCCACCATAACTAATATCACAAGTGATTTTTATTTGTGTGTACTGTCATAAATGGTCAAAATTATGCATCAACATGTCGTAGGTTAGTCACAGTTAATGCATGCAGTTTGCATTCAAAGTTTGCATCGTATCTGCGGCTTTACATAATCCAGCAGAAGTGTAAGCCGAATCAAATATTCTATTCCGCAGTCACTATTCTATTCACCGGAGTGGAATTTGCATGAAATATTGCCAAAATGCAAATACCGTGTCCCTGTGTCCGAATCACACCAACACGAAAAACATGGCCGGAGCCGATCGATGTTTTCGTTGATTCCACGCATTTTAAATTCGGAATTTTAGAAAGAAAATATTTTTTAATATAATAGCCGTTGAAGAAGAGTTGTTGCAGACCATTGACCGGGTTAGAGGACTTGAGATTCGAGATCAATACCCACGGACATGCATATATGAAAATATTTATAATTAAATACGAATATACTGATTCGATGAATCGAATTGCAAAATAGAAATTAGTACTGCGAGTAAGAATAATAATAACAAGTTTAATTAAATATATAAAGACATATTGTACTCGCTACTAACAGACGTTTCTAAAAACTAACTTTAAGAAGTTTTCGTTACAAACAGTTTATTATTGGTTTCTTGTGCCACCATCAATGTGGCGACTGTATGGTTCAAACACACACATTTTTGACATCATTATTGAATAATAATCTGCTGACAAACCTATTGTGTGAGACAATGGACTATTACGATATCAAGATTTTCGTCTAACAACAGGAAGGTAGTGGCTTCAAACGTGTCACGTCGAACCCGAGCTGTAGGTAATTAATGAAGTTGTCAATGATAGTACCTTCCTTTGTTGGACCCTTTTGGGATTACAGACGTGACTCATACTCGTATTTTCTGTTACTTGGAAACCATAATTTATTCTCAACAGACCTAAATGTATAGACAAGCCCTTCCATAGAATGAGTTTTATAATTTTCTGACGGATAAAAAGAATTTGTTAGAGCTACGTATACGAAACAAATATTTATTATTCCCTTTCATCATCAGCCCATATCTGTCCACTGCTGGACACAGACCGCTCACATTGCACGATTATTCCATTTACTCACATCAAAATCAACCGATATTCAAAGCGGATTGACCGTAACGTAAACTACTTTTTTATGTCTTTGTATTCGTGTCTTTCAATGGTGGTCGCGGTACATTTTCAGTTAACATACATAGGTAGCTATTTAAATATGACACGTATTAATGCGTCCTGTTATTTACGAGCAGTTATTCTAATATTAAAACAACATGGTTATTCTGACAGAATATTCATAATATAAAATAGCTGTGAATCAGTACCACCCACGGAAACCGAGCGATTTTCAAATAGCCACTCTGTGGTGATAAACTATTTAGGGGCAATAAATCAAGCTTGGCGTTCTAAATACGTCGTGACGTGAGAACTACAGAATGACTGTGTTTATGTAATAGAACTTATTATTATTTGCCTTATCTAGAGTAATGTTATTTCATATATAACTGTAGAGCTATGTCATTACTGAGTTATAAGTCTAAAGTTACAATAATGTAAATGGAATAAGATCCTGTAAAAGCCTGTCCTTGAAAAAAAAAAAATAACGCAAAATATTGCTTATTCAGAAATTTATGTTACTTATGTTTTGATAAAAAACCTTTTAAAATTATGAGTCCTCTGAGCCACGTGTGGTGACGGCGAATAGAATACATGTGTCACCAGCCCAGCCCAACTTTTCCCGTCATGGGGGTCGTAAGAGGCGACCGAGGGAGCTCTCCAGAGAACGGGCATCAGCGCTCTCTGTGAGTTAAACCACAACACCACTGCGATCGCCAACCCGCCTGCCAAGCGTGGCGATTACTGGCATTTCACCCCAAATGACGGATCTCATTTGGGGAGGCCCTCGTCGAACAGTGGACGTTATGTAGCTGATGATGAAGCCACTTCTAGTCCATCACCAGTTAGGTTGATTTTTACGGTGTATTGGAATAAACGTGATAGCTGTAGGATACAAGACACACATTCTATGCATGTCTAATGAAACAATAATCACTACTCAAACCACATTTGAGCGTGGCTTGTCTCTTTTACACAAACACAATTGAAGCGAGACAAATATGTTGCCTACTTGGTGAGAGATCTGTGCTTGAGGGGATTTTCAGTATACAGGCCCTAGTATCATTATTTTCACGTCCCAGAGGCAGTACGAGACAAAAATATAAATCCCTTAGTCCTCTGAGGCGTAAGCGGGTTGAACAACCGGGGTAAACTCTAGGCACAAGGTAAAGAAGCATATGCTCGGGCTGCTCGAGGAATTCGTAATACATTATAATACAGGGACCGCTTTGAAAGACATAGCTCAACACAGTCAACAGTGAATCCGCGTCATTCGTCAGATATCCGATACCATGCAGTCGTTGCATGAATCAGTCCATCCTGACTACAACAAGTTGTAGCTCTTAACACGTCAAAATGTTATCGTTGGAAAGAGTCACATTGACTGCTACCCAAATTTTTGGGTAATCAGTCGCATCCTGTTCTAAAGGTTGAACATACGCCATAAGTCCCGACAGCCGTGTCCATTTAGAAAAATGTGCGTAAACAGGTCCGCCGAGCCGCGGACACGGGCGTCGGGTTCACATATTGGCACGCCGCCGACACGGCCCCCGAGTCGTGACGTCACCTAGGGTTGTCAATTACCTAATTCTTTATTATACTTACCTAGTTCTTAACAGTTTAATTATTATAATTACAAAGCCTCCATCTTTTTGTAAAACGAGTCATACAAAAAGATCATCACGAAATCAAAATTCTACACATTAATAACAGATCAATATTCTAATCAACTATATAAGAAACATACGGTCGAATTGAGAAACCTTCCTCATTTTTTGAAGTCGGTTAAAAATAAGTCGGGTTTTCCTTCCTGACGCTATAACTCCAGAACTCACGAACCGATTTCCACGGTTTTCACTTTACATTCGTTGGAAAGTTCTCGGGCTCTGTGAGGTTTATAGGAAAAAATCACAAAAAAATAATTTCTCTGGAAATGTAGTTTTATTGCTCGGCAGCGGCCTTTTTGAAAAGAAGCAAAGTAGATAAGGATTATCTCTCACTCTTCGGCAATCTGTGATCCTTTGTCTTCGTCGGTATTCCCACGAAAAAGTTATTTTTTAATTTTACTGTCATAAATAATAAGTGCCTAATTGCCTATTCATACTTGCACACGTGTGCAAAGGATAGGATGCAACAAAAGACCGTATTTTTTTTATTTATTATTTTTTGTGTACCTATTATGGACCTAGATAGATACTTGAAAGTAGGTAGGTATTTTTTGTAAACAGGTAATACACATACGTAGGTAATAATATATTTTTTTTATTATTTCAATCAATTTGACAACCCTAACGGTGAACACTAGAGAGAACACGCTAGCCGTGTGCTGCGGCGTTGCTTGAAGGCATCTATAACTATACATAGTCGGGACACGGGAGACGTGTCGTCGGCATGTGTATAAAAATCTCTAGAACTCGGGAGCCGTGATTTCGGCACTAAAAGTGTTAATAATTATGAATGGATTATTCGGTCACTGGATACAACCAGTACCACAGATACCAACCACAATGCATCAGACCTGGATATAGAGAACGTAGGCAATGCAACTCGAACCCCCATAGTTGGTTGTGCAAAATATCAAGGACCTTACCTGTTATTATTAGTAGGTAAAGACGGCGAAATAAATATCCGAAGATATACCGAGCTCAATTTGACAGTTGTATGCCAATATACTGAATAACCTGTTTTATTAGAACTATAATATTATAATAACCTATGTATAAGTGCCAGCGCGTTTATTTGTAATGGGCTAATGTATATACACCTACCTTAAAATAGTCCTATTGCGCGTGTGTGCAAGACTTTCTTAGATCTTAATTTGTCTAAGTTGCCGTAAAATTGTGTGAATTGTGTGGCACAGGCGACGATACGTCTCCCGGTGCCAAATGAGTTCACTTGATCTCTGTCAGGGCGGTATCCCCTGTGGACTACGTGATATATCCGGCGTGTACAGTCTTACGAATTAAGTTTTTGTCGCTTAATTTTGTAGTATATTTTGCTGTGTCTTTATTTTGTTTTCGATTACGAAGTTCCAGAAAGATTTGCTCATTGTGCGGTCGGCCACGTAAGGTTTACGGCACTAAGGTTTCATTACACAAGAAATTATACTATATTCTTATTGAATTAGGTGCCTTCTTATTTACCTACATGAATGTACTTCACGCCAGTCTCCCACAGGGTTAGGCAGAGATAACAAACAGATCTTACACATTTGTGTCATGGTCCTGATGTAATTTTTATTATGCCTTTCCCTTCGTCCACGTTCGGACATATTATTTTACACGTTCTTCTGTTGCAACTTTTCGCTTACCATTTCTTACAGGTAGATAAGATACAAAGAAATTCTAGTTTTGGGAGTTTTTTTCTAGAAGTTTTTTGCTTCGTCAAAAAATTTAATGTGATTGTAGCTTATATTTGATAGAGATCGGGAAGCAGTTTATATTTCTTAGTTATTTATATTTATTACAAGGAATTGAAAAGATTTTTACCATCGGAAACATTGCTCAATATGTTACCTCAGTAAAAATTGAGGTGAAATAATGAAACACGGGGTCGATATTCAGTTCAGGTCAAGAATGCGCCCTGTGTATGTATGACTGTTTTTTTTTCTTTGCGTACCATGTGGTTGTAATCTGTGAAAGTGTTTATGAAGTGTAGGCTGGTTCGAGTAATTCATAGACCAGTAGACGTCCACACATCAGCGCTTGTATTAATGGTTATATTTTACACTATATCAGGCGTAACTTTCCGGAAATCTATATAAATGGTGTTGTTACTTTGTTTTTGGCCAAACTGCTCAACATACCTGCCAAAGGCACTTAATTTAACCCAACGTGACTCGGATTGTGCCCATCGCCGTCATACATGCACATTTTGATTTATTTTTATAAGTATAACAAAAACATAGAATCAATTTATAGTAAAATATCTAATATAATAATTTTAGTTCATTATTTATTTCATTTTCGTTACGTTGAATATACTTTTGAAGTCTAACATCTATAAGTTAAATAAACTACTTATAAATGCGAAAGTTATTGAGCTCTATATGAAATATGAGACAAGTGACACAGTAAAACTACCTTACGTAGGTATATTGAAGTGTAATTTGCAGATAGGTACATATTGCAATATTAAATCTATCCGCCCAATTAGAACATGGTGAGTAGACCAGCCTCTTTGAAGCCAATACAATTCATAGGCTAAGAATTACGTATTGCGATGTGGATCTAAAATAAAAAAATATATAGATATCATACGAATAAATTGGATACTCGTAATAGAGAAATTGTTAGTTGCATGTGACATCATGGCACTCCATTATTGGTATAAAGATCTTAGATTCAGCTATCGTTCCTTTTATGGTTTAGACGGGTAAGATGTATTTTTTAGTTGTACGTGTCATAAAAAAGTCGGCGTAATCCCTGACAGTAGCTGATAAAGGAATCAAATGTTAATGCCTTTCTTTTACGACACCCACTATTGACAGGCGCTTCTGTTCACCGATAACAGATTTTATTACGTGAAAAGTTCCAATTCATTGACCATCGACTACACATGATCGTATTTTGAATTGTTACATGGAAGGAAAGTACAGGTTGACATGGAAGTTTAATCAAAGATAGCAAAAATCTTTTATTTTGGAAAAGAACATGCAAACTAAAATAAAAAAGAATATCATGTCAATATGTGAGTTTTGAACATAAGGATTATGGAATATACGACTCGAATATCATAAAAGCGACGAGTGTTTTGATTGATTAGACCGTTAGATTCCCGCAAGTCTGATAGGACTTTTTAAAATGTTTGCATACAATATATTTATAATAGGTACTTTCCCTCTAGATGTTTACAAAATTTCACGATGTATATTTCTATGATTTTTCTATGAACGCAAGTGTAATCCGTGCTCTGGACCGTACCTACATGAAGCTGTGGTTGCCGGCTACTGCCCGGACAGTAGTCGTTAAGCCGACAGTTGAGCTATCCACTTGCTTTCCTCTAAGATGGTGAATCAGTGGTTCGGGGGTAGACGGTCGTCGCCTTGGTACCTTGGCGCCATAACATAACCATGACATAAGCTTAATTAAAGTAAAAAAGTGGAATCTGTGTTCTTCCGCGTAAGTAGGTTGGCGACCGTAATAAATACTACACAGAAGAATCTTTCTCTATTTTGAATCGCAAACATTTCCCTCTGA